>JAIUZE010036947.1:0-17883 GCA_022085475.1 Heliosperma pusillum | reverse complement strand
TATCATATATGTTAAAGTTTTGTATTGTCCATATACATTGCTTTTATGTTATTCATGTTTTATTCAACTTGACATTTCGTGGCTGGGAGAACTCGAAGTTACTCCCCACTGACTGTGGCTTCCGTGTTTATATTTAATGCGGTCGAACAGGTGGTGAATGCATATTTGGGGTACATTGACGAGCTAGCGAGCGAAGTATTTACCTTGGACCTATATTCGGTTATTAGATTGTATATTATTATATACTCTTTTCATTCCGTATTTATACGGGAGATATGTCTCCCGTCTTGTATATTTCTTTTGTATAATATTATTTCCGTTTTGTAATGAACCTTTTTATTTATGACACCTTCGTTATGTATTCTCATATTTTATTTAGTTAAATTATTTTTTTTCTTTCCGCAAATTTGAGGGTGTCACACCTGGTGTACCCAGGCCTCTCCCTCGACCTCTGCGTCTACCTCCAGTAAATATTTGGTTGCCTATGACCTGATCCAAGGCTCTGGTTAGGGCGGTTACAACCCCAGCCAGGTCCTCCATCCTTGCTTCCATTCCTGCTAATCTCTCTTCACTCATTGGGCTGTTTTTGTGTTTTTGAATGTAGTTTGGTAAATGAACTCACAGTAAAATGAACCTAAGCTCTGATGACCAATTTGGAGCACCAAACTAGGAGTCAAGACAGAAATAGGAAGCAAACAAGACAATTAAACAAACAAGATAGTGTTGGAGTAGGTGTCCTCCACAAAAGTGCGCCACGTAATAAATCTTATTATGGAATATAATTGGGATATTTATTGACTATATATATGATTAGTCAGTTGATTAACGTAAATCAATAACGGTTGGCTGACTAGAGTTTGACGTTATTGTCGTTTGACGGCGGTGATCAACTGATCCCTTTCGGTCACACCTAAAGGATGAAATCCAAATAGTAACTAATTATTTGTATACGATACAGTTAATTAGTACATTACATATATTCGATATGTACGAGAGTTAATTATTAGAAAATGAGTTAAGAACTCAAATTCGATTAAACTTATTTTTCAATTATGCGATAATTGACTAATAAATTTATATCTTATTTTAATACGATTAAATAAGATTTAACTTAGTAATTAATCGTTAAATTACTAAATTAGTTGAGGTTTTGAGATAGAGGTAATTAGTTAATTATATTTACAAGGAGTTGTAAAATAAATTAACTAAGCATTGTGGGACCCATTATATATTGATATAATGGTAAAATATTACTTAAAATGTTAAGTACATATTATTTATTTAATTGAGTCATATAATTGTTGTATGATCAAATTAACACTTAATTATACAAGATAATTAACCATATGATCAATAAGTATTTGTAAGACAAATATCAAAAATCAAAATGGACCAAACTAAGGCCATGGTGGCCGGTTGGCTAGTAGTTACATGGTGATGATTTTGTTCTTATTTTTACTCTTTAGTTACTTTATGAAAGTGACATAACAAGTAGTAAACAATCATCACTTGTTCTACAACACTCCACTCTAATGCATGTGATCAAATGAACAAAATAAGAGTCCTTATTTGGACAATATGGACCGGCCAAGAGGCCTATAAAATGAGCACTTGTGTTCATTTTATACTTACTTCATTTTGTGCTTTGTTTCCTTACTTCTCTAAAAACCTCATATTCTTACTAAAACTCTCAAACACTAATATTTACTAAGTATTACTAGTGTAGTAATATAGTCATAATATTAGTAGAATAATATCTATCTTATTATCTAGTTAATAATAAGGGTAGATTATTTGGGTTAATCTTGGTGCAACTTAGAGGAGATCTTCTATTTTGGGGATTATTTGTATTCATCCATATTATTAGCTCAAGAACAACAAGAAGGAGTTCTTGTTGTGCCCTTATATTTTCCATATCAATGTGAGGAAATTTCTTCTCTTATATAAATGTCTTTATATTTGCATGCATGTTACATAGATCATTATAAACTAAATTAAAAAGTAATTTAGTAAATAATTAGAGGAGTCTAATTAAGGTCTATGGACTTTCAGATAGAACCCTGAACTCAAGACTGTCAAGACTAGCACATGCAAGTTTAAATTCAGTGAATCCCAAGCATAACTCACTCTCTAAGACTAGCACAAGTGAATGACTCAAGCTTAGGCCAACAAACTAAGACTAGCACAAGTTTGTTAAAGGTTTTTAGCTAACCAAGACTTGTATAGGTTAACAGGAAATAGAGTAAAGATTCTGGTTTTCATTCAATCAAATATGAGTTGTTCACAAGGCAAAAGGGCTCTTTATATAGAGCATTACAAGAGATCTCCACCACATAAATAAAGCTACATCTAAGGGCTTGAAATGAGCCTTACAAAGACAACAAAACAGATGCAAAAGTCTACTAACAAGACGAGCTGAACAGGCTGCACAACCTTCAGAAAAGTGACTGCAAAAATGAGCTTGTCCCTTTCCCAAAATAGCAATGTTGTGCAGGCTGTTTGTAGGAGTTGGTTTGGGTGTTTGCTGATCCATATGGGGCCTTGAGAGGGACTATTATGACCTTCCAAACGACCTTATTAATGCTACTGCAGGTCAAACAAAAGTAAGATGCCTTTGAACATATTTGTTGGCCTCAATGCCTGCCTGCCTCTCAGAATGACCTCTGATCTTGTGGACTGTTTTACTTGGACTTCCAGGGACAATTGGGAAAACATCTCATGGACTGTTTTATAGCAAAGGGTCTCAACTAGATGGGAAAAGAAGTTGGAGCCCTTCCTTGGACAGCTGGTGTAGGGTATCTGGCCTGGAACTGTTGTTGGTCTGGACTGGTTTTTCCTGGACAACCTGAATGGCCTTGGATCTTGTTGTTCTGACTGAGGGTGTGTGTGTTGCTGCCTGGACATGGTTCAATGGAGTTTCAAAGAGTGTTGAGCCCCTAGCTCTTGCTTCATGTAGCTAAGGGGGTGGGGGCCCAGATTGTCTCTCGGCTCCCCACCAATTTCATATAAACTTTTTATTTTTTTAATGAAAGATGTGCGCATCTTATAATAAAAAAACATAATAATATTAATCTCTCATCGATTTTGTTGTCGTGTAATATGTATGAGAGTTTTAAACATTGATATATTCGAACCAGCCAACCGCCTAACTTAATTGGATAGTTATCATAAAAAAACATACTCCTTAAAACTTTACGGTTTGAATCTAGCATATTAGTACGTAAGATTAAAGACACTAAAGTAATTTCGCTTGGAATGTAAAAGTGTCAAATCATACATTGTGACATACATACATGCCCTTTTTAGAAGCTTTACATACTATCATAAAGACATTGCGCTATGTTCGAATATGTTTTATGTGGTGGTTTATATGAATCTAGCTACCTCTATATTTAAAAATTATTAAAAACTTATTTGATTTATTTTAGGCAGATTGCAAATTTTGTAGATTTTAATATCGCTATGATGTTAGAAACAATTACCCAAAAAGGTAAAACTAATGCATGACTTCAGAGGGACAATTGAGAGAATGCCGACTCTCCGGCTTAAGGAGTATTATGCATAATCAAATTTAGAGGAAACTGATACCGGCTCAAGAAGATAAATTTTAAAATCTATATGTACAATGGATATTCAAAATAATTCATTGTATCATAAACATAACGAATTAAGGACAGCAAGAAAGATGTAATAGTAATTAAACTAATGTCGATCATTTTCCATATTGAGTATTGACTACTCCGTAGCAGATGTAATAGAGGGAAAAAAGCTGGAATTCTACATGAAAAAAAAACAAAGATAACCTAATGAAACAGCTACAATAAAGAATATAGAAGCATACAATAAATAGGAAACTAACATGAAAATAAATAAATACGGATGGTCTATCTATATTCTACACAATAATATAAAAATCCTAGATTGAGCATACAATTAAAACAACTAGCAGCGTGAGCAACTTGAGCTAAATAACTCACACAGTCACACTTGCCATTGTGACCCTCGCTGCAAATAGTCTTTTCATTTTCCTCAACCTTTAAAGCTTTATTAATCAATTCATGGCAATTAATTAGATCTTAATCAATAATAGTGAACGAAAGACGAGAGAAGACAAAGAGTCGAGGTGCTTAGAGCATCTCCAACGGTCAGCTACAACACATTGTAGCTTGACTTGCCAACTCGGTTTTTTAAGCTACATTGCTCTTCAACTACATACCGCTCCAATGATTGGCTACAACACTATCTAGCTTTATGGGTCCCACATTAAAGCTTTCCTCCAATGAAAAAATTACCTTTTATTTTTTTTTAAAACCAAGCTACATGTTTGGTAGAGCTACAATGCTCATAAGTTACAAGAAATATTTCATACTTGAATGGTAAGCTACATGCTTGCTTTTTTACAAATATTGCAAGCAAGTCCCTAAAGTAAACCATTGGAGATGCTCTTAATATTCCATCAGTTTCTCTATGTAATTAATTATATCTTAATCAATAATCGTGTTTTTATCCACAACCAATGCCCTATATTTCGGGCGTCATCCTTTCACCGTTTCTAATTTTTTTTTTTGTTTTACTAATTATTGTTCTCAATTTAATGTTTAACCAAACCTAATTTCGCTCAAACTTCTCTTATGGCTTCAATTTAATTTGATGATGCATCTTTATTGTTTCCAGCAACTTCATTAATTCGTAATGTACATTTATTTTATGCTTATTCGGTTGTTTATCTATTAATTTTGCACTTTTGAGATTTTTAACCTCCAGGTTTAAGTATTCTCCATTTTAACAAGCTTGAATTTTTTTTTTTACCATGACAATTTTAAGTTCACTGTGATTTAGTCATTAGGCATTACAACATTTACCTATCAACATGGTTTACTTTTTTTTTTTATCTAATTTAATTTAGTTTTGTGTTATATTGGTTGAATATTGCAGTTCATAGATTTTCAAAGATGAGTGTTTTTTTGTTCTTTTCTTAAGAATATTCTCGCAAATATCATAGAGTAACATGAACTTCTTCATATGTGCCTTCCGAACATTGTTTATCCCGCTTTTGAAGTGAAGGTATGTGATACTCATTTCAAAGATGCCAAAATCAGGTACTATGATCAAGTTGATTTTAACATTCAAATGCTTAATTTTTTTAGTGATTTTAAAATTATGCTCCTATTTTTCTATTTCCCAAAATGCTTACTTTATATTTGTATCTAGTAAAAGGTCAATTGTAGATAACTAGATATCTTTTAGCTACGCTTGGACTACAATGGCATAAATTAGTGGGCTCATAAATTTTTCGTGTCGTATTGTTTCACTTAAAGTAGTGTATATTCAAAGTTGTCAAAATGATGGTTCATGTGATACCTAATATTTTTTTGATGTTGTATAAATCTTTCGAAGACTTTCATATATTTCCATTCACTATATCTAGCCACATAAGGAGAACATTAATTAGTAGACTCGATAACTAATTTGGAGGCGACAATTTGGTGGGATGATGACCTAAGTTTTGCTTTACATAAAGGTGTTGTATTCCTGGAGTACAAGTGTACAACAATATGTCATAATGGATCAATGAAAGGTTGCTTTGCTATGGATAGTAGGTGAGGTACATATAGTCGCGGTGGTAGCAGGATTACCATGTGCGTATAATTGGGGATTTGGTTCGGTTAAGTGGTAAGTAAGGCCAGTTGCAAACATAATAAGTCAGCTGATATGGCAACACATTCAAGGATTTTTGTAGTCCCTATTTTCTAAAGAATCTTGACTAGGTAAGGAAGATTTTTAGATGTTGTATTCCATGTCTCCACCACATAGTATACCATAATTTTGATTTCCCTTTTCCCGTTTTCTTTTTACCCTTTCATTAGTACGAAGTATGTTTTTAGCTTTTTACTGTATTACGACATCCAGATGAAATGAAAAGCGTCAAATGAAATAGCTAAACAAATGACCATGGTATATGGAGTAACTAATTATAGTTTTAATACAAGTAGAAGGATATTACAAGTTACACCTGCGTGAGTATCTTTGAATATTCCAATCAAACCACTTCCCGTTCGTACCGACATAGCCAGGTCCATCTACTTCGTATCTCCATTTTTCTTTATTACGTAAGAAAAAAATCCCTTGATTAATTGTTTTATTTATATTTTTGGTCAAAATTGTAAACATGAAGTTGAGTAATATATGAATTTTAAAATTTGAAGACTAAGCAAAGCATAATTAGTTATATTCGTCGACGATGTAATTAGTAGCTACGTACAAAATAGCGTTAGTATAATCTGGTCAACAACAAATTGTCCCAAACTCAAGAAAATTGCAAGAAAAATTGGTTAATCAAACAAAAATACATCACAAAATCCAAAAAAGACGACATCAAAGTATTTCATCCTCTCAAGTCGCAACAAAAGAAAAAGATCTCTCAAAAGAAAAAGATCTAATAAGAGATGGACTTAAAAAAACCCGTGAATTTTTACTGGTAACAAAACTAGTTAAAGATTTAAAGGTCAAGAGTTTTAGTCTATAAGAGTAAGACTTTTTGTTTGATGAGAAGTATTAAACCGTAGACATTTTGGGGAATCCATTTGTTTGAGTGAATACATAAATAAATTCTCTAACTAATTTTAGGAATACTATATTAGATTCCATGTATCCTTATTATTCTCAATTATCCATGGTATTAATTTAATTTCTTTAAAATCTCTCTTATATCAAGAGCAGTATACATATTTTGGAGACTCTTACATCGCTCGAAAAAACCTTCTTTATTAATATATATAAATAGATATAATAGAAAATCCCCTCCACTCATTTATCTTGCGTGCCGTCTCCTATTCCTCCAGTTTACTAAACACTCTCATTTTTTTATCTCTTTTCTTGTCAAACATATATTGAGTACTTAGCATCAAAACTCTATACTTTTTCTAGTTATTTCATTAGTATCTTCTTCAATCATCTTTTTTTTTTTTTACATTCAATTTCAGCATTTGCTAACTATAAACTATATTTGAGTTTCTTCGTAATAGAAGAAGATGGGGGGCATATTTCTTTGGATCTGAAGCTTATAGCATGTCTTGTTTGTTCTTATCTAACACCCTTGATATTTACTCATTCATATTGAAATTGAAGCCGTGTATTTTTCTTTTAACAAATTATTTTTGTCTTTTTGGTACTTAACTTTGTAGATATGGTGTTTTGTAATTAATTACTAACGTTTTTTCCGACCAAATTTTATTCACTTTAAAGTAAGTCTGTATTTTAAGATTTTTTTTTTCACTTTTTTTTATATTCGCTTTAGTTATAAAGAAGTATTAAGGTTTTTTTTTTATTATTGTTTGTTCAATTTAAATTAAATCTCATACTTTTTAAATTATAAATTTAATGAATTTCCATAATATTTATTCATTATTTTGACATAAATAATCGATAAATTTTATAAATTAATTTGGACTAACAATCATGTTTTCTGTAATATCCGTATTTCAAATGGTCTTGTACTCGGTCGAGTAGGGGTCACGCGACCGAGTGAGTGTTTGTACTCGACGAGTAAGGGTCATTCGGCCGAGTAGTCGAGTTTGTCGCTTAGGCAGTCTTCTGTCTGGGTGGCACTCGGCCGAGTATAGTGAGTACTCGACCAAGTGCAATGTACTCGATCGAGAGTTTTGTGCACCAGATCGAGTTCACCGGTCTGACGGGTTATTTCGAGCGATTTTGAATTACGATGATTAAGAAGCTTATTTAGATTTTGTCGGTTATTTCATTATTAAAACCCTAATCTCTCTTAAAAACTCTCTAAGCCTCCCTTAATCATCTCATATCATCAGTACGCTTGGGATTTGCCATTGATTGTTAGCTCATTTCTTAGAATAAATCTCGTTGTAAGTATTCCTATTCCTAATTGTTAGTATTGTTGGGAAGTGTTGTTAAAAATCTAATCTGTTTTGGGATAGGGATTAGATTATTATTGAATTAGATTATTACATGTTGTTAGGAGAAGGATTCATAGAAGATGATTTCTGATTTGTGCTAGCATTGTTACGGGATTTGCTTGAGGTAGGGTTTCCCTACTCAGTACTGATGCAGGAGCATTACTCGACAATGAAAAGGAGATCCTCATCAGCCATAACGCAGCTCACATCGTAAGTGGTTTCAAATTTGGCTCGAGTTTTGTAACGATGTTGAAATGGGACATTGGAGAAGCAGCTAATGGTCATGTTGCTGCTGCTTTGCTGTCTGTGTAGGTCTCTTGAGGACCGTGCAAGCGTAGTCCATCAGCTCACACATCTTTCAATCTTCCCCTTTTGGCAAAACAAGCTCTATTGGACTTTAAAGGCTCTTTTGATTCCTCCCTCTTTGTGCTATCTCAGAAAATGCAGCTGGTCCAACTCTTTTCTCAATAAATCAAGAGCTAGGAGGATTGTCTAGTACCTAGGCTTATGTTTAGACCTTAATGTTTCATATTGTGTAAGATAAAGTAGATGCTTTAGTATGTTCTTTGGTCTATATAAACCAAAGCAACCCATGTAAACAAGCAGTTGATGAATGCAAAAATCTGAGAGTTTACATTATTGTGAGCTTGCTTATTTGTTCTTGAGAGACCAAAGAAATAAGACAGCCTTGCGAGGTTGCCTTCGAGTGTTTCAAGCTCGTACCTTGCGAGGCGGAGAGCGAGATTCACCCATTTCTATGTTTAATTTCAGTTCTTATTGTTACAAAAATACTATAACAAAACAGTATAATTTCGTTGCAAATATAAAACTTGTCATTACAGTACTAGAACAAACAGTCCGTTGAACTGTTCAGTCTAAATCGACTAAGTTCTACATCAAGTGGTATCAGAGCAAGGTTTTTGATTTATTCTCTAATAAATCAGTCTTGGGAAGTCATAGCCATGGAATATGAATCTGGGAGCAGTGAGGATACATCAAAGCCATGGATGAAAGATGTGAATGGACTTAAAGCGGAGATTGGGCAGATTTCCTACGTGTTGAGGAGCATAGCTGCATCTCTTGATAAGCAAAAGAAAAAAGACGGGAATGTGGTCAGTACCGAGGGTGACTCCGAGGAAGAGGACTGCCCAAGGAACAATAGAAAGAGCAAGAATGACGATGATGGAGGTTTTAAGCTCGACATACCTGAGTTTAATGGGGATCTAGATGCTGAAAAGTTTCTAGATTGGGTTCGTCAAGTAGAAAGGATTTTCGAGTATAAAGACTACGACGAGCAAAAGAAGTTCAAGATTGCTACTCTGAAATTAACCAAATACGCATCCTTATGGTACGAAAACTTGAAGAAACTAAGGAAGCGAGACAAGAAAAGCAAGATTGAAACTTGGGAGAAATTAAAGAAGCGTCTTATGAAGAGGTTTCTTCCTAGAGACTACGAGCAAGATCAATACCTAAGATTGACATCTTTAGCTCAAGAAGGTTCGAGTGTGGCTGATTATGTGAAGGAGTTCGAAAAGTTGAGCATATTTTGTGACTTGGAGGAGAAAGAGGAATTGAGGACAGCCCGTTTCATACGAGGCCTCAATCCTACTCTTTAACAACGAGTAGAAATCCAGAATTATGAGAGCTTTGATGATGTTTGTCGATTGGCTCTTAAATTCGAAAAGCAAGACAAGGGCAGGAGGGCATTTGGTCGTGACTATGCAAAGGGTTCGAGTGCTTATTCGAAACATACAGTCACAATACCGAGCAACAAGGAGACACGGAAGGAGGATCCGAAAGACAAAGGCAAGGGGCCAATGGTTGAGACCAAGGATGTGAGGTTGAGACGGTGTTTCAAATGCCAAGGATACGGACACATTGCCAATGAGTGTCCACAAAAGCGAGCTCTAACGATTACGGAGTTGAGTGACTTGATTCCAAATTTCGTATTTCCAGCCCTTGAGCCGAGCTCAGTTTCACAAGAAGATGATGATAGTGATGAAGAAGTACATATTGTGGATCCTTATAGTGATGAAGAGAAGGAGGTGTTGATGATTCAGAGCCTACACACCGAGGCTGCGCACGTTGAAGAGGAGCAAAGGGAGCGATTGTTTCACTCTCGTTGCAAGGTAAACAATTAACTCTGCAATCTTATTGTTGATAGCGGTTCTTGCACTAATGTCGTATCTAGGGAGCTTGTTGATAATCTGAAATTACCTATTAATAGTCACCCTAAACCATATAAATTGCATTGGCTTGATGGGAATAATGAGATATTTGTTAAGAAGCAGGCCTTAGTTTCTTTGAAATTAGGACCATATGAAGATGAAATATTATGTGATGTAATCCCGATGAATGCTTGTCATGTATGTTTGGGGAGGCCATGGCAATTTGATCGAAGGGTTGAACATGATGGTCGGAGTAATTTTTATGTTGTGTCCAAAGGGAAGGCTAAATATCATCTTAAACCCTTATCACCGAGTAAAAAAAAAGAAGCCAGTCCTTAAGGACAACGTGTTCTTGGAGGCAAGTGAGGCCGAGGGAGTTGTGATAAGAGGGGAACCGACATACTTGCTGGTTGTGCGTGAAGTGGGGTGTGAAGAAAGCAACACGAGACTTGTTCAAGAGTTGTTAGAGGAGTTTAGGGATGTGTTTCCTGATGAGCTACCTGTTGGGTTACCACCAAATAGGGGGATTGAGCACAGGATCGATTTAGTTCCAGGTGCGGCATTACCAAACAAACCAGCCTATAGATGTAATCCCGAGGAAGCTAAAGAGTTGCAAAGGCAAGTGCAAGAGTTGATAGACCGAGGGTATGTAAAGGAGAGTTTGAGTCCATGTGCGGTACCAGCTCTATTAGTACCAAAAAAGGAGGGGACTTGGCAAATGTGTATTGATAGTAGAGCGGTGAATAATATTACCATCAAATATCGCTTTCCTATGCCTAGACTTGACGATATGCTCGATGAACTTTCTGGTTCGTTCGTGTTCTCAAAGCTGGATTTAAGGAGTGGTTATCATCAAATGAGAATTAGAGAGGGAGATGAGTGGAAGACCGTTGATGCGGGTCGTTATACACCAAAAATAAAAGCCTAAGTCTACTAACTAAAGAAGATAGTGGAACTAGGGTCGATCTCCACAGGAAGGAAACTAACTAACTGTAATCTAAATCTGCCAGTCACAATCTAGGGGTTTTGAATTGGTTTTAAACTAAACAAAATAAGATTTAAAGGAAGAGAAATAAAGGTAGAGATTAACATGAAATAAATCAGATAAAAGAAGAATATGCTAGGATTCGGTCTACTGCAATATCGGCATCTACGGGTCAACTAAGTCAGTCAATCTATCAATGAGAAGGGCAATGGTTTTCTCCTCTCGGTCTCAAACCACCCTAGGGATTTTCCTAATTTACTCTCGTCCTCTTAGGAGTCACCTATCAATTCTAAGCAAGCCTTTCCCTTCCAATCTCTCGATCCAGGTCGGGGTTAACTACCTAGCTAGTCTCCTGCGTGCACTCATTCGACTAACCTCTATTAAATTGCTTAGATTAATTCTTAGATTCAAGACTAACTAAAATAGTTTATCCTATCATGCCTTTACTACAGTTTTCCTCATCCTAACATACAAGGGAGTTAGCTACTCATTCTGTTAATGATGCTAATAAAGACGATTGAACCTATGACATTAGACATGATATAATCGTAATTAACAAGCATAAAACAATAACGCAGCAATTAAGAGAAAGGTAAAACAGTAATTAAGACTAAAGGTCAAGAATAAAGGAGAGAAAAGAGTTTACAATCTTTAGCAAATCCGGCGTAATGAACAAATCCACGTCGATAATAAACCCAAGTATAAACTTAAAAGAATAATAAAGTTTAGAAATTAATGGTGAAAGATTAGTGTTTTCTAAGTAGATGATAATAATCGATCCTCCCTAATGACGAAAATAAGAGTCTTATATAATGCATAACACGACTCTAAACCCTAATTAGTCTACGGACTTAAGGCCCGTGATAGGTTCCACTCGATTGAGGGAAAATACCCTTCGATCGAGGTCTTTATTTGAGAGTATCAGTCGATCGAGGACTTCCTTCTCTCGATCGACCAACTTGTCCAAAGCTATCCCTCGATCGAGCAAAGATATAGCTCGATCGAGGTCTTCCTCACTTCAACTCTCCTCGATCGATCAAATATATAGTCGATCGAGGTCTTCTGGCCTGACATATAATGTTAGACATGGCTTTGGACTTGATTGTGAGCGGGTTCACGCTTTCCCATGTAAGAGCTTATGTTTCGTTCCTTCCATTCTCCTAAATGCATGCAAAGTGGACTGTTTTGGCTCGGTTTCCGCTACTACGCAGCTTGTACCTACAAAATGGTAATGTAAGTACAAAGTAGCCAAATAGGGGCATATAGTGACGTAATATCACTTAAATGACATAGAAATGCGTGCATAAATGGACTAAAAAGTCTATATAAAATACACGCATCAACCGCATTCAAAACAAAGCAAGGGTTGTATGAATGGCTCGTAATGCCGTTTGGGTTGTGTAACGCACCTTGTTCGTTTATGAGGCTAATGAATGAAGTGTTGAGGCCTTTCCTTAACAAATTTGTGGTTGTATATCTCGATGATATTCTGATTTATAACAAGAATGAAGAGGAACACAAGCAGCATCTCAGGTTAGTGTTCGAAGTAATGAGAAAACAGAAACTATTTGGCAAGCTTGAGAAGTGTATGTTCATGGTACCAAGTGTGGTGTTTCTTGGGTATATTGTCAGTAAAGATGGTGTGAGTATGGATCCGTCTAAAGTCGATGCAATTCAGGCCTGGCCAGTACCTAAATCGACAACCGAGGTTCGAAGTTTCCATGGGTTAGCATCCTTTTATAGGCGATTCATTCAAGGGTTTAGTTCGATCATGGCCCCAATTACAGAACTAAGCAAGAAAGGGGAGTTTGTGTGGACTCCTAGTGCCCAAAAGGCATTCGAAGAAGTGAAGTGTAAGTTGTGCTCCGGACATGTTTTAGCTCTCCCAAACTTCGACAAACTGTTTGAAGTCGAATGCGATGCAAGTGGTGTCGGTATTGGTGCTGTATTGGTCCAAGAGAAGCGACCCATTGCATACTTCAACGAGAAACTAGGTGGTGCGAGATTGAACTATTCGACTTATGACAAAGAGTTTTATGCCATTGTGAGGGCATTTGAGCATTGGAGTCATTACTTGCGCCCGAAACCATTCGTGTTCATTCCGATCACGAAGCTCTTAAACATATTCATGGGCAAAAAAAATGGAACCCGAGACATGCTAAATGGGTCGAGTTCTTGCAATCATTTACATTCTCATCAAAGTATAAAACGGGGAGTTCAAATATTGTAGCTGATGCACTTTCTCGGAGGCATTGCTTGTTGATTGAGCTTGATGCGAGATTGTTGGGATTCGAACACATTAAAGAGCTGTACAAGTCTGATCCATCATTTGCAAAAGAAATAATTGAGCCTACTGGAGTTTATACCTTGCAAGATGGGTTTTTATTCAAGGGAAATCGACTTTGCATTCCCCAAAGTTCGATTCAAGAGCTGCTAATTCGTGAAGCTCATGGAGAAGCGATAGTTGGTCATTTCGGTTCTAACAAGACTTACGATATTGTAAGCGAGCATTTTTATTGGCCAAAGATGATTAAAGATGTCCAAGAAATCGTGGCTAAGTGTGTTGTGTGTCAAAAGGCGAAGAGTTCATTTTCTAAGGGGCTGTACACGCTATTACCAGTCCCGAAACAGCCTTGGAGCGAAGTGAGTATGGATTTTATACTCGGGTTACCTAGAACTCAGCGTGGTAAAGACTCGATAAAGGTTGTTGTTGATCGGTTTTCAAAGATGGCTCATTTCATTCCTTGTCACAAGACCGATGATGCCACAAATGTTGCTGATTTGTACTATAAGGAAGTGGTTCGTTTACATGGGATTCCTCTTACCATTGTATCAGATCGACACGTGAAGTTCCTTAGTTATTTTGGGAAGACCTTATGGCGGTTGATGGGGACGAAGCTGCTATTTAGTACTTCCCACCATCCTCAAACCGATGGGCAGACCGAAGTAACAAATCGCACCCTTGGAAGTTTGTTGATGGGACTAGTTAGCAAAACCACGAAGGATTGGGATGTTAAACTTGCACATGCCGAGTTTGCTTACAATCGAACTCCATCTGTTACTACTGGTCGAGCTCCATTCAAAATTGTGTATGGAGTCAATCCATTTCTGCCAATTGACTTGGTTCCGATTCCAAAGAAAGATCTCATGAGTTTCGAAGCAAAAAATAGGCAAACTACATTTCTTCGTACTTGTGAGCAAGTTCGAGCTCAAATTGAGAAGGCAAATGCAAAGTATAAGGAGAAGGCGAACAAACATCGCAAACAACCCGTGTTCAAAGTAGGAGATCTAGTATGGCTACATTTGAGGAAGGAACGATTTCCTTCTAAGAGGAAGAATAAGCTTATGCCAAGAGCATATGGTCCGTTTAAAGTCTTGGAATGCTACGGTCCAAATGCTTACAAACTCGAGTTACCAAGTGAATATGGGGGCGTAAGTGCAACATTCAACGTGGGAGACCTATCCCCGTATCTAGATGACGACAATTTGAGGCAAATTTCTCAAAAAGAAGGGGAGAATGATGCAGGAGCATTACTCGACAATGAAAAGGAGATCCTCATCAGCCATAACGCAGCTCACATCGTAAGTGGTTTCAAATTTGGCTCGAGTTTTGTGACGATGTTGAAATGGGACATTGGAGAAGCAGCTAATGGTCATGTTGCTGCTGCTGCTTTGCTGTCCGTGTAGGTTTCTTGAGGACCGTGCAAGCCTAGTCCATCAGCTCACACATCTTTCAATCTTCCTCTTTTGGCAAAACAAGCTCTATTGGACTTTAAAGGCTCTTTTGATTCCTCCCTCTTTGTGCTATCTCAGAAAATGCAGCTGGTCCAACTCTTTTCTCAATAAATCAAGAGCAAGGAGGATTGTCTAGTACCGAGGCTTATGTTTAGACCTTAATGTTTCAGATTGTGTAAGATAAAGTAGATGCTTTTGTATGTTCTTTGGTCTATATAAACCAAAGCAACCCATGTAAACAAGCAGTTGATGAATGCAAAAATCTGAGAGTTTACATTATTGTGAGCTTGCTTCTTTGTTCTTGTGAGACCAAAGAAATAAGACAGCCTTGCGAGGTTGCCTTCGAGTGTTTCAAGCTCGTACCTTGCGAGGCGGAGAGCGAGATTCACCCATTTCTATCTTTAATTTCAGTTCTTATTGTTACAAAAATACTACAACAAAACAGTATAATTTCGTTGCAAATATAAAACTTGTCATTACAGTACTAGAACGTACAGTTCGTTGATCTGTTCAGTCTAAATCGACTACGTTCTACATCAAGTACTTTCGTATGTTGATTGATGTTTGCTATTATTGATGATGATATTGTTGATGTTGGTTACTATGATGATTATAATGATGGTTGATGATGATGATGCTTCTTGTGATTGTGATTGGATAATGGTTTTATATTGGTGGTCCGACCGGAGACGGACCAAACCCCGAGTTTGCGACTCGTGGCTCTCCTGCCACGAGGGGGATGTGCACATTAATATTTCGGGAACTCTCGCTGCGTTCAGAGCGGCTGTTGATATCCAGTGCTGCGGTCGTGTATCCTAGGTGGAACGGCGTTCAGATCTGCAGTCTAAGGCTGGCAAGGGTGACCGCTTCGGCGAGAACTCGGTTACCGGAGTTTGGAGATGTTACTGGTTAATAGATACTAAATACTTGATTACCTTGTGATGTTGTTGATTATGATATTGCATAGATAGATGTATGATGGTACTGACCCAGTTTATGTTTTCAAAACTGCTGTGATCCACTGGGGAATGGTGAGCAGGAGTTTAGCTGGTGTTTCCTTGAGCATGCGTGGGATTGAAGGGGAATGCCACTGATGATGAGTATAGTTTCGTTGTGTCGTTATTTATTATACTTTAAGTTAGCTTGAGTAGTGATGTCAATGGGGCGGGGCGGTGGTGAATATAAGCTCCCCCGTACCCATACCCCCAAAAAACTCTCGTACCTATCCCCGCCCCACCACCCATGGCGGGTACAAGTTTCCAAGACCATACCTATCCGCAACGGGTAGAAACATAAGACCATACCCGTCCCACTTGCCCATTAACCCACTACACCATAATTTTATTCGATAAAATTTTTCGTACAAGTTGGTTTAATCACTATTAATTTCCAACTTTTTGATTTTAACTTTATCATTCTAGTTTTCCACCAAAAAGGTTAGTAAAAGAACTTTATAAAATAGCTATTATTAACATAATCATATTAACTTTTTTTTTTATGATTGGCGGGTAGGCGGGTATGAAGTGGATAAGACGGAAAAACCATCCCCGCCCCACTACCTATGACGGGTACACATTTTGTACCCATACGCGCCCCACCACCCACCAAAACTCTACCCATGCCTGCCCCAACTGGGGCAGGTGCGGGGTGGTATCCACTTGTACCCTCCCCACTGATATCTCTAAGGTTGTTGAGACTTTGTTTTGTATTGGTTTAAGAAGATGTATTCATTTTAAAGTTAATTATAATAAATGTCGTTGCATTATTGTCTATTTGATATAATCTTACTCGAGCAACCAAGATGGTAGCATCCTTGTTTACTAAGAAAGGCTTTGGTAAGGCTCTTTGGTAGATGTGACTTGTGAGTGTTACAAAGTTGTATGAGAGCGACGATTATGGATCCTAAAACCAATGAACCCAATGAACTTAGGAGTGCCAAATTAAAATGAACCCAGATATCAGTTGTTTGGTGCTACCGCAAATATTCGGGAGACGTCCAAAAATTGCAACATTGTCCTTGAAACTCTTAGTTGGTAACTACGGGGATGTGTCGGGAACGTGTTTGTATGATATACGTGTTATATGGAAGATGAGGTGTGGCCATGAATGATCGTATGAAGTATGTGTATGAACGATATGTGAGAATCACTTCAAGAATATGATGCATATGAAACTTATGTGGAGTAAGATGGAATGAGAAATGATGAGACGAGAGAGAAATATTAATATTTATGATAAAAATGCTACGTATTAAGGTCTTTGTGTTTATATGTGGTATTACATTATAAAAGTTGAGTTGGGGGCGGATCAAAGTATGTATCGACCGAGTATGGCAAGGGTCTCAACTGAGTAAGAGGTACTCTACTGTGTACCCTTGGCACTCGATCGAGTGTGGGAGTATGATATTTTGGGGTGGCTACTGGATTATGGCACTCAGGCGAGTGAAATTGACACTCGATCGAGTCACTTGTCGGACTCGACCGAGTAGAGTGTGTACTCGACCGAATGGTTTCACCACATGGGGTAGATTGTGAATTTGTGATTAAGTAATGCTCTTCATTGTCCTTGATTTTAAATCTATGAAGTAAGTGCCATCTAGTAAAGTTGTAGTGTGACACCCTCAAATTTGCGGAAAGAAAAAAATTTATTTAAATACATAAACGAAATATAATGATACATAACGAAGGTGTCATAACATAAAAAGGTCATTACAAAACGGAAATACTATTATACAAAAGAAATCTACAAGACGGGAGACATATCTCCCGTATAAATACGGAAATAAAAGTGTGTACAATAATATACAAACTATGAACCGAATATAGGTCCAAGGTAAAACTTCGCTCGCTAGCTCGTCCATGTACCCCAAATATGCAACACCACCTGTTCGACCGCATTAAATATAAACACGGAAGCCACAGTCAGTGGGGAGTAACTCCGAGTTCTCCCAGCCACGAAATGTCGAGTTTAATGAAACATGAATAACATAAAAGCAATGTATATAGAAAATACAAACCTTAACATATATGATATGCTTTTCATGTTATGAAAGAATGAACTAACATAT
>JAIUZE010036943.1:0-12253 GCA_022085475.1 Heliosperma pusillum | reverse complement strand
CCCTAAGCAAGTCTTCTAAAGTCTTAATAGTCCTCTCGGACTGACCATCCGTAGCGGCATGAAAAGCAGTACTCATCAACAACTTATTACCCATGGCTTCTTGCAAAGCCTTCCAAAATCTCGAACAGAATCTCGGATCTCGGTCGGATATAATCTCCTTAGGAACACCATGATATCTAACAATTTCATCAACATAAGCTTTTGCTAAACGATCCAAATTCTAAGTTTCTTTGATCGGAATAAATCTAGCACACTTGGTCAATCGATCAACCACAACCCAAACGGCATCTTTACCCCCAACGGTTCTCGGCAAAGCCATAACAAAATCCATAGAAATAGATTCCCACTTCCATAGAGGAATATCCAAAGGTTGAAGCAATCCCCCGGGCCTCTTGTGTTCAATCTTCACTTGTTGGCAAGTCAAACATCTTCCAACATAAGATACAACATCACCCTTCAAGTTCGGCCACCAAAACTGTAGCTTCAAATCCTTGTACATCTTATCACCACCGGGGTGAATAGAATAAAGGGAAAGATGAGCTTCATCAAGAACTCGCTTCCTCAAATTAAGAGCATTAGGAACAAATAAACGACCATGGAAACGAAGAACACCTTCACTATCAAACTTGAAATCTTTACCTTACTTCAAGAAGTTTGGCTTGAATCGAACGTGTAGGTCAGATCATAAACTTCGGCTTTCGAGAATTTCACGGAGAAGAAAAACAGGCTCGGCAATCCATAGCACCAACATGACCAAAAATCCCGCTTACGACTTCAAACTCAACCTTGAAACTCGGCACAACGATCATCGGGTAATACCCGCATAGCATTCAATGCATGAGAAGCTTTCCTACTAAGAGCATCGGAAACCACATTAGCCTTCCCTTCATGGTACAATAACTCAAAATCATAATCGTTCACCAATTCCAACCATCTTCTTTGTCTCATATTCAACTCTTTTTGAGTAAATATGTATTTCAAACTCTTGTGATCGGTGAAGATACGACAATGAACTCCAATTAGGTAATGTCTCCACACTTTCAAAGCATGAACAACGGCGGCCAATTCTAGATCATGAGTAGGATAGTTCACTTCATGAACTCTCAACTGCCTTGAAGCATAAGCCACCACCTTCCTATTTTGCATAAGAACACAACCCAATCCCATTTTAGAAGCATCACAATAGACTCCATCTTCAGGCAAAGTCAACACCGGAGCGGTAGTTAACCTCTTCTTTAACTCTTGAAACGCTGCTTCACAAGCTTCATTCCATAGGAATTTGGTTTCCTTCTTCAATAACTGAGTCATCGGTCTAGCAAGCTTAGAGAAATCCTTGACAAATCTTCGGTAATAACCAGCTAAACCAAGGAAACTTCGAATCTCTCTAATATCAGTCGGACTCTTCCAATCAACAACGGCCTCAATCTTCGAAGGATCCACCATTACACCTTCTTTAGAAATCACATGCCCAAGAAAGGACACCTTAGGTAACCAAAATTCGCACTAAGAGAACTTAGCATACCACTTCTGACGACGAAGAACACCTAGAATAATCCTCAAATGAATAGCCTGCTCTTCTTCGGACTTGGAGAAAATAAGAATATCATCAATGAACACCACTACACACTTGTCAAGATATTCACTAAATGTGCGGTTCATTTGATCCATAAAGATAGCGGGAGCATTCGACAATCCAAATGGCATTACCTTGAACTCATAATGACCATACCTTGTACTAAAAGCGGTCTTTGGAATATCAACATCTCGAACAGGGATTTGGTGATAACCGGATCTCAAATCAATCTTTGAAAAAGTAGAAGCACCCTATAATTGATCAAACAAATCTTCAATTCTCGGTAAAGGATACCTATTCTTGATTGTAATCCGATTCAATTCACGATAATCAATACAAAGCCTCATCAAACCATCTTTCTTCTTTACAAAGAGAACGGGAGCACCTCAAGGCGAGGTACTTGGTCGAATAAAACCCTTTTCAATCATATCATCTAACTGCTTCCGTAATTCTTTCAATTCGGACGGAGCCATACGGTAAGGAGCTTTGGCAATTGGACCAGAACCAGGTACAAGATCAATAAAGAATTCAACATCACGCTCGGGAGGAATTCCGGGCAAATCTTCAGGAAATACATCGACGAATTCTCGAACAATAGGCACATCTTCAATACTTGGCAAAGAGGTATTTGAAGAAGTCACAACACACAAGAATGCTTGGTGACCTTTTCTAACCATATTTACCAACTTCATAGCGGAAATTAAAGACACACCTTTACGGGGATGAGATCCCTTATAGGTTATTCTAACCCCTAAAGAACTCTTTAAATAAATCTTTTGATCACGACACTCGAACCTAGCATGATACATCGCTAGCCAATCGATACCTAATATTATATCAAACTCTCCTAGAGGAAACTTATGGAGATTTGCGGGAAAGATAGAACCCGCAATAGATATTGGAACATTTGGATAAAGGGTAGAACAAGAGATAATATCTCCGGAAGGTAAGGATATGGGAGTATCCTCACTAGATGTAGGCTTGATTGATAATTTATTAGCATATGACGATGACACAAAAGACATAGAAGCACCGGTATCAAATAGAATAGGACACGGTTGCTCTAAGATTGAGAACATACCCGTAATGATCTCGGGATGAGCATCGGCTTCGGCACGGCTCATGACAAAGATTGAACCCTTAGGTTTAGGAGGAGGAGGGGGCAACTTCCGATCGGGGCAATCCTCATAACGGTGACCACCCTTTTTACAAAAGTAGCAAATGTAAGATCGAGAGGAACAAGGCACACCAGGATGGTATAGTTGTCTACAATAGTTACATTGACGACCTTGAGCTTGAGGAGCATAAGGCCTAAGGGCCATATTTGAAGTAGCTCTAGGAATGAAAGGAGCAGGATTCCTTGTATTTGCATTGGAAGAAGGATTGAATCTCCTCTTGTTAGCATAAGAATTAGAAGGAGACGGAATAAACGGTCTCTTTCCATAAACATTCGGCCTAGGAGCATAAGAAGGAGAGGGATTGCTCATCAAAGCTTTATCTCTAATAGCTTTAATTGAATTCTCGGCCCACAAGGCATCATCATATAGATCTCCAAAGGACACAGTACCCCTTCTCACCTTACTTTGAAGAACGGCATTCAACTTGTTACGGTAATAAAACGCTCGGTCCTCATCATCATGAATAAGCCTCGGCGCAAAATGCGCAAGCTTATTAAACTCCGCGGTAAACTCTTGAGCTGATAAGTTGCCTTGTTGAAAGTCAATGAACTCCTTGAGCCTTTGTTGTTTAAGCTCTTTAGGATAGAATCTACCTTCCACAAGAGCTTTAAAGCAAGCCCAGTTAAAGTACTCTTCAAGAACAGCGGTGGCACTAGTGATAGCCCACCAGTTATCAGCTTCCCTCACCAGAAAGTGCTTTGCGATCCTCACCTTGTCCTCTTCTCGGACTTGGTATAGATCGAACTGCTTCTCCATCTCACGGAACCAATCGGATAACTCCGTAGGATCCGGCTCTCCACCATATGGTACGATCTTACTTCTAGCTATCTGTCCAGCTACCCATGCATAGCCACCTTGATGGTTATCTTCCCTTCTAGGGGGAACTTGGTTAGCATGAGCTAAAGCAGCATCTTGCTGATTTTTCAGCACTTGAGTGAGAGCTTCCAACATAACATTCTCATTTTGTCGGGGTCTAACCATCTTCATAAGAAACAAAAACAAATTAAGTTACTCCTATCAATTAGCATAAACAAATAGACTACCAAGTAAAGTCCTTAACTTCTACCCAACTCTCATTTATTATTTTAAGGTCAAGTAGTTTAAGTTAGGGTTCACGTGTGTGCGTCGGGAGCGGTAAATGCTCTGATACCAACTGTGACATCCCTCGCGAATGCGGAAATATAAAACATACAAGCATGTGAAAAAGTATGCGGAAATACGGTATTTTAAAAACTTTTATACATGCAAGATAGATAAAACGAGGAGTGTCAAAATATTACAAACTAACTACAAAATACAATAAAGAGACGGGGTCTCTTAAAATGTTAGCTAAGAACAAGTGTTTAGCAAAACTAGCTAATATCGTCTAGAGGTGAAACTTCCAGGGACAACGCCCGCTAGCTCACACCCAAACCCAAAATAGTCAAGCAAAAAGCCATCCATGCAAGCAACTTGTTCATTCATGAAAAACATGAACGCCACAATCAGTGGGGAGTAACTCCGGGTTCTCCCAGCCATATCACCTTAAACGTACATATAAGGAAATACAAAAGTAAAATCATGCATATATAGATATACATGTGAGTTACGATAAGAATAGATAGGCAATCCAATATATAATGATAAGATCATGTGGAAATCAAATCCGAATCCATCATGTTATTCCAAAGACTCGGGGAAGACACTCTTAGGCAACCGAATACGCTCACTAGGGCTTGCATCTCACCGTTAGCAGTATAAGTTTTATAAGATTGAGACTCGACAACAAAAACCATGCCAAGTTCATTCAATGATCAATCACATAATCATTATTCAATTATAACGACACAATGACGATATCTCTCACGGTAAATGAAACGCACTAGCACCGTGTACATGGCAAGTATGATTAAAAGGCATCCACGGGATAAACATTTCCCTGAACGCATACACGATCACATTTCGTATATGTGGACTAATTTCCTCCGGTAGGACGACGATAATAATACGGTCCTAGTCTAACCTGGCCAGACTCTCGGAATAACGTGTTCCGATTCGACATGCGATAAACATTTCGCATCCAAGACTCGGTCAATCATAGACGCCGAGTACCCCAAATTCGGTCGACATTCACGAAAGAGGCGAAAAAGAGCACAAGCCTCACAACAAGCGGTACGCTACATGCAAATTACACCACCTCGCAAGTATACAACATTTGACGGCCGGCTCGATCAACGCAAAGCGTTAAAAACTAGGGCTTGCATCTAACCGTTAGCGGTATAAGATTGATAAGATTGAGACTCGACAGACAAACCAAGTCAAGTCATGCGATGATCACAGTAAATCCAACATATTATCATCCATTCACGAACCAAGACAATGACGGTGTCCAATCATGCAATGACCATGAACAATATCATGAACTCACGCATTCAAGAACGACACAAGACGACAATCTCACGGTAAATGAAACGCACTAGCATCGTGTACATGGCAAGTATGATTAAAAGGCATCCACGGGATAAATTTCCCTGGCGCATCACGATCACATTTTGTAATGAGGACACCTTTCCTCTGGTAGGAAACGATAGGCCCCTAATCTAAAACCTGGCAGATTTCACGGAATCACATTTTCCGATTCGACATGCGATCACGTTTTCGCATCCAAGACCCGGTCAATCAATAGAAGCAGCAGTAACCCACATTCTCGGTAGTTAGATCAATTCACGAAAGAGGCGGAAAAGAGCTCAAGCCTCATAACAAGCGGTACGCTACATGCAAATAACACCACCTCGCAAGTACACAACATTTGACGGCCGGGTCGATCAACGCATAGCGTTCAACTCCCAACAACGTCGTCGTATGCCCACTAACACATGCATTTAAGCAGTAGGATACCTCCCCGTTCCGACATTCCAGCCTTACGAACGTGAAGGTAGCCAAGGGAATGAGAGTACAAAGCACAAGACAAAATAGTGCTCAAACCGTATCATTTATGAAAAACCGACTCAAAGTGGAACATACCAAAAACCGTCACAAAACATGTGATACAAGTGAATGAGATGTCATATATTCAAAACATTAATATTATAAGTCACTACGTAAAATTATACGATAAACGAATCATGCGAACTATTATAATTTAAAACCGTAAACAAAAATCATAAACACCTTCCAGCAGGTGCCAGCCGGTCTACCGGCTCAGGCCAATGCTTCATATGAAAACAAACTTCAAACATTAGTATGTCCCAGCCGGTCAGGTCGACCGGCTGCCGGTCAACCGGCTGGGACCAAAGGGTCTTTTGAAAATAAGGAAGAAAGAAGGGGTGTCTCAGCCGGTGGTCTGACCGGCTGCCGTTCGACCGGCTGAGCTCAACCTCATACTTCGAAATCACGTAAAAGTGTAACAATTTACAGCCACTGCCCCAGCCGGTGGTCTGACCGGCTGCCGGTCGACCGGCTAGGGTCCCTAGTACACGAAAATGCCAATTTCAACCAAGATCAACATTTGATAATTATCGACTAACATTCAATTCATCAATTCTCATATGAATACTCAACAAACAACATCCATTAACAATAATACAAGTCATAAGTTTACTAACCATAATCTAAATACGTTTTCTAACCTAGAAATCACATAAAACACGTAAATGATATCGAGTAACCCTTCACCGTTACCTTTAAGCATCTTCACTACTCGTCAAGCTCCTCTTCAATAAGGAAATAGTCTTTGTCGGGATCTTGGAGGTCACCACCTACAAATAGATCATAAAAGATGAATAAAATTCATCTTGAGAAAGACGGAAAGTTTGAAAAGCGAGAAAGACGGTAATTTTATTATCAATACGGATAGAGGAAGGTAGTAGGGGAAGAAGGAGACGAACTTACGTGAATTCCAACAAGAAACGAGGAAGATACGATGATTCAAAGATGGATCAAAATTGGAGGCAAGGGTTTTGTTTGCTTAAAGAAGAAGAAATGTGTTTGTGTTTGTGTTGAATGAAAAATAGGTTAAGGGAGGGAGTGTGAGTTGTGTAAGGAAAAGTCAACAAAAAGTCAAACTCGTCTTAAGACGGGATTCTCATGGAATCTCGCGGAAATTCCAGATACGAACTCGGAAATTCTAAATTCGACTCGGAAAATTAAATTTACGATTACAACTATAATTCACTGAAAAGTAACCGTAAAATATTTTTACAAGAAAAATAGGGTACATTTCCGGGTGTTACATCATCGGTCTAGCAAGCTTTGAGAAATCTTTGTCAAATCTACGGTAATAACCATCTAAACCAAGAAAACTTCGAACTTCTCTAACATCGGTCGGACTCTTCCAATCAACAACGGCCTCAATTTTTGAAGGATCCACCATTACACCTTCTTTAGAAATAACATGCCCAAGAAAGGACACCTTAGGTAACCAAAATTCACACTTGGAGAATTTGGCAAACCACTTTTGACGACGGAGGACACTCAAAATAGTCCTTAGATGAATAGCATGCTCTTCTTTGGTCTTGGAGAAAATAAGGATGTCGTCGATGAACACCACCACACACTTGTCAAGGTACTCACTAAATGTGCGGTTCATTTGATCCATGAAAATAGCGGGAGCATTAGTCATTCCAAATGGCATCACCTTGAACTGAAAGTGACCATACCTTGTACTAAAAGCGGTCTTCGGTATATCAACATCACGAACGGGGATTTGGTGATATCCGGATCTCAAATCAATATTGGAAAAAGTAGAAGCACCCTTTAGTTGATCAAACAAATCTTCAATTCTTGGCAAAGGATACCTATTCTTGATTGTAATCCGGTTCAACTCACGGTAATCAATACAAAGCCTCATAGAACCATCTTTCTTCTTCACAAAGAGAACGGGAGCACCCCAAGGTGAGGCACTCGGTCGAATGAAACCTTTTTCAATCATATCATCAAGCTGCTTCCTTAACTCTTTCAATTCGGTTGGAGCCATACGGTAAGGAGCTTTGGCTATGGGTCCGGATCCGGGAACAAGATCAATGGAAAACTCAACATCACGCTCGGGAGGAATCCCGGGCAAGTCTTCGGGGAACACATCAACAAATTCACGAACTACAGGCACATCTTCAATATTTGGTAAAGAGGTAGTTTTAGAAGTCACAATACACAAGTATGCTTGGTGACCCTTTCTTACCATACTCACCAACTTCATTGCGGAAATCAAAGACACACCCTTTCGGGGATGAGATCCCTTATAGGTTATTCTAACTCCTAAAGGACTCTTTAAATAAATCTTTTGATCTCTACACTCGAACCTAGCATGGTATAAAGCTAACCAATCAATACCTAGAATTACATCGAACTCTCCTAGAGGAAACTTAAGGAGATTAGCGGGAAAGATAGTACCCGAAATAGAGATTGCAACATTTGGATAAAGAGTAGAACAAGAGATAATTTCTCCGGATAGTAAGGATATGGGAGTATCCTCACTAGAAGTAGTCTCAATTGTTAATTTATTAGCATAAGTCGAAGACACAAAGGACATAGAAGCACCGGTATAAAATAGAATAAGACACGGTTGCTCTAAGATAGATAACATACCCTTAATTATCTCCGGATGAGCATCGGCTTCGGCTCGGCTCAGAACGAAGATAGATCCCTTGGGTTTGGCAATTGGAGGGGGCAACTTTCGATCGGGGCAATCATCATAATGGTGACCACCCTTTTGGCAAAAGAAGCAAACATAAGGTCGGTTGAAACATGCCACACCGCGATGGCGTGGAAGTCTACAACGGTTGCAAAAGCGACCTTGAGCTTGAGCTTGAGGGGGAGCATATGGCTTATGTGCCATGTTAGAATTAGCTCGGGGAATGAAAGGAGAGGGAGCTCTTGCATTTGCATTTGAGGGAGGATTGAATCTCCTCTTGTTGGCAAAAGAATTGGAAGACGAAGGAGTAAACGGCCTTTTTCCATAGAAATTTGGCCTAGGAGTGAAGGAAGGAGGGGAACTCTTCATCATTGCTTCATCTTTGATAGCCTTCATGGAGTTCTCGGGCCATAGTGCATCATCATACAATTCCCCATAGGAAGTAGAATTTCTCCTCACTTTACTTTGGAGTAAAGCACTAAGCTTGTTGCGATAGTAAAAAGCTCGGTCTTCATCATCTTTGATGAGCCTCGGAGCAAAGTGAGCAAGCTTGTTGAACTCCGTGGTGAAGTCTTGTGCCGATAAGTCACCTTGCTTGAAATCAATGAATTCCTTTAGCCTTTGTTGCTTGAGCTCCTTGTGATAAAATCGGCCTTCAACTAGAGCTTTGAAACAAGGCCAATTGAAATCGGCTTCAAGAGTAGCGGCGGCACTAGTAATTGCCCACCAATTATCGGCTTCCCTTACAAGGAAATGCTTAGCAATCCTCACCTTGTCCTCTTCACAGATTTGGTATAAATCAAATTGCTTCTCCATTTATCGAAACCATTCCGATAGCTCGGTAGGGTTCGGCTCTCCACCGTAAGGTATAATCTTACTCCTGGCTATCTGGCTAGCCACCCAAGCGTATCCTCCTTGGTGATTATCTCTAAGAGGAGGAACTTGCTCGGCGTGAGCGTTAGTCGTATCTTGTTGGTTCTTCAACACTTGTGTAAGAGCTTCTAGCATCACGTTTTCTACTAGTCGAGGTCTAACCATCTTCATAAGAAACAAAACAAAACAAGTTAATCCTAACACTTAGCATAAACAAATAAACTACCAATAAAGTCCTTAATTTCTACCCATCTCTCATTTATTATTTCAAGGTCAAGTAGTTTATGTTTAGGGTTCACGTGTGTGCGTCGAGAGCGTTAAAGCTCTGATACCAACTGTGACAACCCTCGCGAATGCGGAAATAAAACATAACAAACATGTGATTTATATAGCGAAAAATACGGTGTTTTTAAAACTTTTTACATGCTAAGATAAAAATACGAGGAATGTCAAATAATTACAAACCAAAGGAGAATATACTACAAAGAGACGAAGTCTCTCAAAATGTTATCAAATATCAAAGTTGTTAGCCAACTAGCTAAACAACGTCTAGAGGTGATTCATCCAGGCCAACGCCCGCTAGCTCACACCCGAACCCCAAAATACAACAAGCAAAATCCATCCAAGCAAGCAACCTGTTCATCCATGAGAAACATGAACGCCACAGTCAGTGGGGAGTAACTCCGGGTTCTCCCAGCCATATCACAATTAACATACTTAAACGGAAATACGAAAGTAGAAGCATGCATATATAAATATACATGTGAAATACGATGTGACAACCCTCGCGAATGCGGAAATATAAAACATACAAGCATGTGTTTTAATTTGCGGAAATACGGTATTTTAAAAACTTTTATACATGCAAGATAGAAAATACGAGGAGTGTCAAAACATTACAAACTAAGTGCGGAAATATAACAAAGAGACGGAGTCTCTCAAAATGTTAACAAAGCACAAGTGTTTAGCAAACTAGCTAATTAACGACTAGAGGTGAATCTTCCAGGGACAACGCCCGCTAGCTCACACCCCAACCCAAAATAGCATAAGCAAAAAGCCATCCATATCAAGCAACCTGTTCATCCATGAAAAACATGAACGCCACATTCAGTGGGGAGTAACTCCGGGTTCTCCCAGCCATATCACATTAAACGTACATAAAAGGAAATACAAAAGATAAACATGCATATATAGATATACATGTGAAATACGATAAGAATAAATAGGCAATTCGATAAATAATGATAAGAGCATAAGAGTTACAATTCCGAATCCATCATGTTTTACAAAGACTCGGGGAAGACACTCTTAGGCAACCGAATACGCTCACTAGGGCTTACATCTCACCGTTAGCGGTATAAGTTTGATAAGATTGAGACTCGACAAACAACCATGCCAAGTCATGCGATGATCACAATAAATCCATCATATTATCATCCATTCACGAACCAATACATTGACGATGCCAAGTCATGCAATGACCATGAATACAATCATGAAATCACGCATTCAAAGACAACGATACAAAGACGACATCTCTCACGGTAAATGAAACGCACTAGCACCGCGTACATGGCAAGTATGATTAAAACGCATCCACGGGATACATCATTTCCCTGAACGCATACACGATGCTACATTTCGTTTATGTAGACTAATTTCCTCCTGGTAGCACGACGATATAAATATCCGGTCCTAGTCTAAATCTGGTCAGACTCTAGGAATAAACGTGTTCCGATTCGACATGCGATAAAACGTTTCGCATCCAAGACTCGGTCAATCATAGAAGCCGAGTACCCCAAATTCGGTAGATCAATTCACGAAAGAGGCGGAAAAGAGCACAAGCCTCATAACAAGCGGTACGCTACATGCAAATAACACCACCTCGCAAGTACACAACATTTGACGGCCGGGTCGATCAACGCATAGCGTTCAACTCCCAACAACGTCGTCGTATGCCCACTAACACATGCATTTAAGCAGTAGGATACCTCTCCATTCCGACATTCCAGCCTTACGAACGGGAAGGTAGCCAAGGGAATGAGAGTACAAAGCACAAGACAAAATAGTGCTCAAACCGTAACATTTGTAAAAACCGACTCAAAGTGGGAACATACCAAAAACCGTCACAAACTGTGAACAAGCGAAGAAATATCAATAGATCCAAACCATGAATCTTATAAGTCACTACGTAAAATTTTACGATAAACGAATCATGCGAACTATTATAAATTACGAGTTTTAGAAGTTATAAGAATAAAACACAGCCGTGTTCCAGGCCGGTCTGGAGGCCGGCGGCCGGTACCCCGGCTCGGAGCACAAGCTAAAACCAAAAATCACCAAAAACAGGGCATGTGTTCCTGGCCGGTCTGGTGACCGGCGGCCGGGCACTCGGCCAGGACCACCCCTATACAAAAATCCAAAGTTCTTACTGATGTGTTCCCAGCCGGTGGGAGCGAGAGGAGTAGATATATTAAAGGGGTGGCAAGTGAGAGATAAAGTGAAAGGGGAGTGGTTTGCGAACGACTGTGTGTTTTGGAAAGTTGCATGGGTCATTATAACAAAAGGGAGAAACAGGGAGTCAAGTAGTTTAAGGGACAGAAATTAAGAACCATACCCTTCTTGCCTGTTCACCGCCGGCTGGGAGCACCTCTTCACCCGTGAGCAACATACATTCATTCTATCATTTCCAATTCTCATAATTCACTTATAATAATTATCAACAATCATTATACATCATCAACATTCATCAACTAACAACAATCATTATCCATAACATGATTCCTAACTTACTAATCGTATTCTAAATACGAATTCTAGCATATAAAGCATGTAAAACACGTAAATGATACCGAGTAACCCTTCACCGTTACCTTTATGCGTCTTCACTACTCGTCAAGCTCTTCTTCAATTAGAAAATAGTCTTTGTCGGGATCTTGGAGGTCACCACCTACAAATAGATCATAAAAGATGAATTTACTTCACCTTGAGAAAGACGGAAGTTTGAAAAGCGAGAAAGAC
>JAIUZE010036938.1:0-12875 GCA_022085475.1 Heliosperma pusillum | reverse complement strand
TGATAAGGGTAAAGTCGCGTCACCTTAATCAAAGTAAAACCTAATTCACTCCTAACTAATAGTCAGCGGTAAGCAAGGTATCGAATCCACAGGGAGGCGGTAGTATTCTAATATGTTAAACTAGGTTTGTCTCTAAGTAACAATTCGGGGTTTGAGATTTGAGTTCTAAACTAAAAGCAATCAACAATAACAATAAATAATAACAATAACAATAACAACTAATAATAAGCAATAACAACTAATAATAAAAGGTTGAAAACAATAAGATTAAAAGTCTAGGGTCTCAGGTTCACTAGGATTATTGTTCAGGGGTAAGGATGTAGTCAACTATCATGCAATAAAGTTATCTAAGGTCACAAGATCAGTCGATTCAATTATGCCCTTTAGATCTACAATTTAACATGCGATCGCTATCATTAAACGAGTTCTATTCAATTATCGTAGCCTATCTTAGTCTTAACCCGGTCGGTGTCAATCCTAATTCGCGAGACTAGTTAATTAATACTGGCCAGTAATCAAACAACTAGAATTAAAACGATAATCAAACGATAACCATGCAATTGCAATTCAATTAATTAATCTACCCCTTCTAACAATCCTAGATCCCCTTTCAACCCTAGAAAGGAATTTAGCTACTCATAATGATATAAACAACAACAATAATAATTAAAGTAAACATGATTAACAACAATGAAAGGATGAACAAAGAATAATTAAAGAACAAGAAGGTAATTAAATAAATAACTAAGAAAGATTGAAGAATACCGATTACAAGTTGAACTAAAGACAATCGTCTTTGATGAATAAAATCCAGAGGCAAGCAAACTAAATTAGGTTTTCTAATTTAAAGCAATAAAGCATTGAAAAGCATAAGAAAGCATGAAAGACGAGCTTTCCTTTTATAATACAAAAATCTAATTAATTAGGTTAAAGTTTAGGAAAATATGAAAAAGTCGTCAAAAAACTAGGTTGCTCGATCGAGCAAGGGTATCTTGCTAGATCGAGCAACCTTCAGCCCGATTCGATCGAGCAAGGCACTATGCTCGGTCGAGCATCCCTTCTTTTCGCTCGTTTCTTCGATTTTCTTCATTTCTTCTCTTTCGTTCTCGATTCCCGTGCCTAACCTTCCACGATCCGACTCCGCCATGCTCCATATCTACTCAAGAAGCTCCAAATGCATCCAATCTGCATCAAAACATAACAGAAGCGGCATAAACGATATTCTAGCTAAAATAGCATAGAAATAAGCAAGGAAAGACGGTAAATCGAGTTAAATGCGTCTAAGAGAGGTATAAAATATGTGTATAAATAATGATCATCAAACTCCCCCAAACCAATCCTTTGCTTGTCCCTAAGGAAAGCACTCAACACTATACAAAGACAAACATATAAATGGTGAATGAAAAACTCAAAGCTAATGTTAATGCACATACAAATCCCAAGCTATCCATATCTATAACAAAGTAATGACCAAGTTGTACCAATAAAACAAATTCAAAGGCACGGGAAAGTAGAAAACGCAGCTCATATTCGAAGATTTTACATGATACCGTAATATAGACAAAAAACAAATACCTTTCAATCTTGCAAGGCTCAATTTGTCGGATTCTTGCGGATTCACTCAAGCACTCATAAGTTTGTGTAAAGGTGAGTTTTGTGAAGATAGAAAGAAATATAAACACTCACTCAACTTATGAAACATGCATGCATTCTAATGTGATAATAATTTCCGCAACTAATACGCATTCGCTAAAAAGCACATGAATCAGGACAACAAGGGAGGCTAATGGGTAAAGGTATAGAAGTGGATTGTGCCAAGGCACGTATGGGAATGTGGGGCTAAGACCGGTAGTCGCAGCGACAATTACCAAAACAAATCTACAAGACTAGCACAAACCAACACCGACTAGAGAAATCATCTTAAACTTTGACAACGCAAGAGAGATATCGATATTGCTCTCTAAATATGCATTGGACTCTAGTAAATTCCCTTTCATTATCCCTTGAATAATTCAATGAAGCAACAATTTTTCTTTCTTTTTTTCTTCTTCTTCTTTTCTTCTTTTCATATCTTTTTCATTCATTTTTTTTCTTTTCTTCATCATTTTTTTCTTTTCAGATCTTTTGCTTCACAACTTTTCTCAACAAAGGGAATAAATGACACAATTTCCAACATACTTGCTACACCCAATTGATATCCTTTTTGAAATCCCGACCCAACCATAGTAGACAAGTAGATAAGAAAAACATGCAAGTGCGACTGTCCCGATAAGGTAGGCAAGTTCTAGGAATGTAGCTATTATATAGGTTATAAAACAGGCTACAAAAGGCTCAAATTGGCTAAATGTAAAGAACTCAATAATAAGGGTATAAAATCAACTCTTTTTGGCTATGTGAGGCTTATTTGAACAAAAAGAACCACCTTTCATCATGCACTTATCAAACGAACGCGTATAGTATCAAGAAACGAATGTCACACTTATGCAATTTGATGTTACACATTCCACAAGGAGGACCACACTCAAGCCTAAAAACAATGAGACCAGTTTATTGATGTTCCTGGCCTAGGAAGCTCTAAAGACCTCAGAATTTTAAGTGGTTTACCAACAAAAATTGCCAAATCTAATTAGCATAAGGTATGTCAAAAACGGTCAAGACTTGTATTATGAGCTTTGTTTTCAAAAATAGTAAGTCAAAACAATGTACATGGACAACTTATTTGGGATTCAAATGCAAAAACAATGCAAATTATCATCATTGTTATTCAATTCACCAAGACTCGACCTAATAAAATAAAAACATGTTTTTGGATTTTGTAAATTTTTCAATTTTTATGATTTTTTTTCTTTCACACAACGGAAATAAACACACAACATAAATAAAGACTCTCCCCCAAACCAAAATGTCACAGTGTCCTCAGTGTGACGCTAACAGCACAGCAATCACATAACAACCAACAACAGCAACCTAAAGGACACAACTTACAAAGGGGAATGGGAGATAACTGAAAGAAAATACAATAGAAGAAAGTACAAGGATAGATAGTACCAGCTGTATAGAATAATAGCCTCCCCCAAACCAACTGCAAAATGGGGGAGTAGTGACCAGCTGTCACGACTGCTCATCAGCCAGGATGAATGGGGATCTCGGTAACCGTATGGGGGTTACCTAAGCTATACAACCTTTGTAACTGGCATTCCTCTCCTGTTAGCAGTTCGTCCATCTCAACCGCTTCCTTACTCCGTGAGCTTCCAGCTTCAGCAGTGCTGGAAATTAAGGCGATCTCCAGAGGATCCCTATTCAAGCATAAAGAAAGACAATCATCAATATTTAAATCCACAATATCGATCCTATGACATGTCTCTTCTAGCATGGGGTGTTTCATTGCATGCTCTAAGTTGAAAGTAATAGTGTCATCCCCCACTGTTAGTGTAAGTCTCCCATTCTTAACATCTATAACCGCCCCCGCAGTATGGAGGAATGGTCCTCCCAAGATGATAGGAATTTGGGTGTCCTCAGCCATATCTAAGACAACGAAGTCAACTGGCATGAAAAATTTCCCTACTCTAACCGGTACGTCTTCTAAAATCCCTAAAGGGTGTTTAATAGAACGGTCGGCCATTTGTAGGGTCATGGTTGTAACAGTAAGTTGACCCATATTAAGCTTTTTGCATATAGAAAATGGCATTACACTAACACTAGCCCCTAGATCACAAAGGGCTTTATCAATGGCTAAGCAACCTATATTACAAGGAATAGAAAAACTCCCTGGGTCCTTTAGCTTAGGTGGTGATCTGGATTGCAACACAGCACTGCATTCCTCAGTAAATGCAACCGTCTCCACTTCATTAAAGGACCGCTTCCTTGTCAATATATCCTTCATGAACTTTGCATAAGCCGGCACTTGAGTAATCAACTCGGTAAAAGGTACACTCACTTGCAGATTCTTGACCACTTCCATAAACCTCCCAAACTGTTTATCAAGCTTGGATTTATGTTGGCGGTGCGGAAAGGGAAGTGCAATGGCAATTGCCTCGGCTTCTTTGGCTTTGGAAGATGAATTGGAAGTGTTATCATCCTGATCAGGGGTTGCTCGATCGAGCAGAGGGAGTGCTCGATCGAGTTTTTCTGTACAGTAACTTTCAGAAACTTCCCGAAAAGAATTTGGGCAAATTTTCTGGGTTGCTCGATCGAGCAATGGGGTGATGCTCGATCGAGCAACCTTGTTTTCAGCCTCTTTTTCGTTATTTTTCGAACTTTGATCAGCAACTTCCAAGCTTTCATTGGTTTCATCCCTTATCATTTCAGGGCCTTTGTAATGGGTTCCACTCCTCAAAGTGATAGCATTGGCTTGTTCATGTGGAGGGTGTCCTTGAGGAGGAAGATTACCCGGTTGTTTATGTGGATTTTGAATTGCCAATTGGGCAATTTGAGTATCAACCATCTTGTTATGAGCTATCAATTGAGAGATCTAAGCATCTTGCTTTTGTTGTATCATGAGACTTTGCTGCAACATGGCTTTCAATTCCGCCATATCATTACTTGGAGGTGGTGGAGGTGGAGCTTGTTGGAAGTTTTGGCCTCCTTGATTTGAACGGTTATAGTTACCTTGGGAATTGCAATTTTGAGGAATCACATAAGAGGAACCTTGTTGCTGAGGTGGCGGCGGGGTAGGATTAAGAAAATTCTGAATTCTGAATTCGGTAGGAGAAATTGGGATGCTCTCTCGTTCTTTCATTATAAAAGTTATAGTACGATGTACCTTGCTTAAAGGATTGAAAAGAAAGTACTTGATCAACTGTACTCATACACTCGACTGCATTATGCCCCATAGTACCACATCTTTCACAGGTTGGCTCTTGTTGAACCATGGCATGAACCGTTTGCTTATTTTCCAAGGACTTTGAAGTTTGTAACTCAGCAATTTTGGCAGTTAATGCCTCCAACTGAGCTGCAACTGCATTATCCGTACCTCCTCTCCTCACATTACCCCTAGGATTCCCATACTCAGCAGTGTGAGTAGCCATCTCATCAATTAACTTCCAAGCATTGGCATCAGTAGTGTTATTTTGGAATCTCCCATTAGCAGCAGAATCCAACAAATTCCTTTGATCATCATATAACCCATTATAAAATTGGTTGCATAAGAACCAAGTGTCAAAACCATGATGTGGAACAGACTTGACAAGCTTTTTGAAGCGAACCCAGGCCTCATTAAAGTTCTCATTGGGACCTTGTTTGAAACTTGTGATTTGACTTCGAATGGCATTGGTTTCTGTGGCGGAAAATATCTTTTGTAGAATGGAAGAGCCAAAGAATTCCAATCGGTGATGCCAAGTGCAGCCATATCTAACTCACTCAACCAATCTTCTGCCCCGTCTCGTAGTGAAAAGGGAAACAACACCAACTTGATCTGATCTTGCGTCACCCCACCCGTTAAAGGAATAGAGCAACAATAGTTAGTGAATTTCTCCATATGTTTAGCAGGATCCTCAGTAGGGCTCCCTCCAAACATGTTTCGCTCCACCAAAGAGATATAAGATGGACGAATCTCAAAAGTACTATTACCCGTAGTAGGGAGTTAAAATCCCTTGGGAATAGATGTAACGGTAGGCTCCGAATGGCTGGCTAGAGTAGGCATGGTTGTAGTGGGTGCAGAAACAGGTGTATCCTCTTCTAAGGACGGTTTTTCTGCGACGAATTCGGCGTAAACTGTTTCAAGCGTACTCAAGTCTTCCGCTTCTTGAATTTCCTTCCAAAAGTTTCATCTAGACCGGAGAGTCTTCTCTGGTTCAGAATCGTAGGGCACGAGAACGGACCTAGAACACCTGGGCATAAACAAAAACTAAAGAAAAGGATGAGAACGGTCTCAAGGAACTTAGGTTCCCTGAGACGAAAAAGACAAACTAAGTAGAAGCAAACAGAAAACTGTTGCCTCCCCGGCAACGACGCCAAATTTGATAAGGGTAAAGTCGCGTCACCTTAATCAAAGTAAAACCTAAATCACAACTAACTAATAGTCAGCGGCAAGTAAGGTATCGAATCCACAGGGAGGCGGTAGTATTCTAATCTGTTAAACTAGGTTTGTCTCTAAAGTAATAATTCGGGGTTTGAGATTTGTGTTCTAAACTAATGGCAAACAATAACAATAACTAAAAGTAAACAATAACAACTAATAATAATAACAACTAATAATAAGCCACAACAAACTAATAAGGTTGAAAACAATGAGATTAAAAGTCTAGGGTCTCAGGTTCACTAGGATTATTATTCAGGAGTAGGGATAAAATCAACTATCATGCAATCAAGTTATCTAAGGTCACAAGATCGGTCGATTCAATTATGCCATTTAGATCTACAATTTAACATGCGATCGCTATCATTAAACGAGTTCTATTCAATTATCGTAGCCTATCTTAGTCTTAACCCGGTCGGTGTCAATCCTAATTTGGAGACTAGTGATTAATCCTGGCCGTAATTCAAACAACTAGAATTTAAAACGATAATTCAAACGATAATCATGCAAATTTGAATTCAATTACAATCACCACTTCTAACAAATCTTAGATCCCCCTTTCCACCCTAGAATTATAACAGGAATTAGCTAATCATAACCGATATAACCAACAAAATAATAATAAAGTAAACATGAGTAACAAAACAATGATGAAAGGAATGAAAAAAAGAAATAATTAAAGAACAAGAAGGCATGTAAATTGTTCCTCCCCCTCACCGGTCTAACCCCACCCATTAATAACGAAAAAGATAGAAAGAAAGAGAAAGATTGAAGAATACCGATTACAAGTTGAACTAAAGACAATCGTCTTTGATGAATAAAATCCAGAGGAAAAGTAAACTAATTTAGGGTTTCTGATTTAAAGCATAAAAGCATTAAAAAGCATGAAAAAGCATAAGAAAGCATGAAAGACGAGCTTTCCTTTTATAATACAAAAATCTAATTAATTAGGTTAAAGTTTAGGAAAATATGAAAAAGTCGCCGAAAAACTAGGTTGCTCGATCGAGCAAGGGTATGTTGCTAGATCGAGCAACCTTCAGCCCGACTCGATCGAGCAAGGCTCTATGCTCGGTCGAGCATCCCTTCTTTTCGCTCGTTTCTTCGATTTTCTTCATTTCTTCTCTTTCGTTCTCGATTCCCGTGCCTAACCTTCCACGATCCGACTCCGCCATGCTCCATATCTACTCAAGAAGTTCCAAATGCATCCAATCTGCATCAAAACATAACAGAAGCGGTAGAAACGATATTCTAGCTAAAATAGCATAGAAATAAGCAAGGAAAGACGGTAAATCGAGTTAAATGCGTCTAAGGGAGGTATAAAATATGTGTATAAATAATGATCATCAGGTGGAACTCACTCATTTTGGCTCTAATCTTGTCCTGCCATTTTGTTCTCATCTTGTCCATCCATTTTTCTTCTAATCTTATCCATCCATCTATTTCTAATCTTGTCCCTCCATCTCCTTCATCCAAAGGCCAAGATGAGGACTCATGGACTCATTTGAATCTACGCGAACTACAAGTTCGCTGCGAACTATACGAACTATAGCTGAGAGCCGTGAGATTAAACACACACTGTCGGATTAAATTCATTCTAGACTAACATGAAACACGCTTTTCCAATTACAAATTCAACCCTGACATTCTCTCACCCCCATACTCTTTCATCTCCTCCCAGAAACCCCAAACCCCTCCTCTGACTTCTCCTATGACTTTCTAACGCCGACATCGGAGCTCTAGTAGCCACCATTAACATCAACTCCGACTAGTTGTTACCTTCTTATCACATACGCCACTCCCATGTTAATCGACACCCTTTGTATGACGTCAAAATCAGCGGCGTCGCGATGGCGACATATTTTACGACGATTTATGACTGTATAGATTCGGAATATCAAGTAAAGAGCCATTTTTTTATGGTATAATTGTCCAAAATCACGGTAATTTTTTCGAGATCTAATAATTAATATAAAAAATCACATTAATGTTATCGAGTGTTGTGGTGATGATAATGGACTATAGTGAGAGCTAAGGGAGGAAGAGGGCGCCTTGTGCAATGTAGATATTGAGTTCGATGAGTAGGAGTGTTGGTTTATTTTCGTGTATTGATACACTCATTTTCTGGTTGTTTTGTGTTTGGTTTAGTCCGATGTTGCGTCGCCGGAGGCTGGAAATGCTGGATTGTCCGGAGTATTTGTCGGAGATTGTTATGCTGCAGATGACGGTTGGTGGTTTTATGTTTTGTTAAGTCGAGTGTTGATACAGTTATTCATCGTATCATCAATTTATGAAGAGACCGCTGGCTTGATGGTCAATGATCCCGTTCTTCGTACTCACAAGGTAATACTACCTTGTGTTGCCTTATGTGTCGCCTTCTTATTGCTGGAACTTTGATGCTTACCAATTGCGTCTTATCATTCTCAACTGTTGTCAATTTAGCTTGGACCTAGAATTCTCAGTAGTTTTAGATGGGATTCAGGTAAGACTTGTCACATGCCTCTTCAAACCAACGTTTCATACTTTCATTTGATGGGATACTACTAACATCTTATCTTTGCTGACCTACTCAAATCTATTTATTCATCTAACTTTCTTATGCATAGGCTATAAAAAACCATTGCTATACGATCTGATGATGTCTATATACCTCGTTTGTCTTGTTGTGCCTGCACTCGACAAAGATATACTTTCGGGAATTTTAGCCTATGAAATTAGGTAATGTCCTTCAATCTATTCATGTTATGAATGCTGGTTGTTCACAACAGCTGTGTCTATAGAGGTTAAATGCGCTTTGGTGTTGGTTACGGTGGTTAATGGAGTGGTGGTAGTTCATAGTTTAAGGTAGATATATAAAATTTTGTTACCTGATACATGTATGAATACTATTAGATACATGTATGAATACTACTAGATATATGTAATTGGCAGTACTTATATGTTTATCTGGCAGTACTGACTTGTGTATCTGGGGGGTAGTTTGTATACTTCAGTTTTTAAATTACACTCCTGATGGCTGCGTATGAAACTCACTCTTCCACTTTAGTTCGTATCCCTGTTCAAATGTAGATCTTATGTTCAGTTGATCTAAAATTAACTATCATATTCTTGATAGCCAGACTTTTGTTGTGAAAAGCATAAACACATAACATTATCTCTTCTTGAAGAAGAATAATTTATGGATGTTATTCACCGCACATCCCGTTTCAGTCATACGAGTATTGTGAACCTTGTTGGTTACTGTCTTAAGAAGGCTTTGTATGGTGGATACTTTATGCCACTCACCTGGAGCGTACGTATCAGAGTACATGCTGGCCTTGGGAAATCAAATTTTTCTGATCTAAGACTCCTGAAACAAACTCGCATTGGGAGATCAAATTTTTCTTCTGTCCCATATTATTGATATGGTACATTAGCATTCCATCTGATTGGTTTGGCTCTTCCTCCGTCATACGTGAACCAAGCAATGAGCCACTATATGCATTCCATGTCACGTCCAATGGCACACTGAACTCTGAAAACTACCAACGTATTGCTTGATGATGAGCTTATGCCTCGTGTATGTTATTCCAGTCTTTATGTGTTGAGGCCTCTTAGTAGAAATGACATCAAACTTAAGGTCAGTAATCTTCATTTATTATTCGGCACAACATTCAAATATATCTATTTAACGCTTTATAAACTTGCTGATAAACGTCTATGTAAATGTTAGAAAATCCTGCGGTGTAAAAGGTCTAATTCTTATTTGTAGCATGGTTTTTCTACCTGTACATTTTTTAGCATTTTTTCCTTACTCAAATACTTGCGTCTGTCTTTTTAATTATGTATCTGTGTGGGTATGGAATTAGTTTCACAAGAAAGTTTGTGTTTATGTGTTTTGAGTGAAGCTAAAGAGTGTGACTTTGTCGAAACAATAAAAACTTACACATGATTCACATTCTCCTTGATGTTGCCTGATATAACAGGCTCCAATCATAGCTAATTACGATTGTGGCTACGTTGCACCTGAACATAGGGAGCTAGGAGTCGCAAGCACAAAATCAAATGTCTATGCCTTCAGCGTCTTACTTTTGGAACTTTTAACGTGAAAAAGGCCGTTTGACAGGTTCGATAATTGTTTGATACAGAGTACTTACAGGCTACAGCTGCCTGATACATTTTGAAGTAAATTGCTACATATTGCTAACAATGGTTTATGGTTCCTTGTTTTCGCTTCAGTTCAAGACCCATTTAAGTAAAATCATTGGCAACATGGGTCTCGAGCCGGCTTCATGATGACGGTTCATTAAAAGACGTGATTGATCCAATCCTAAAAAAGATCAACCACCTTTAAGGCTCTCTCTGCGTATGCCGATGTCATTTCTCTCTATTTGCAGATATTTTTGCAGTATGTGTTCATAAGAGCAAAGAAGCATTAATGATAATGTCTAGTTCTAATATATACATTTGGATGTCGTCATGCAGCCAGAAAACGGGTTCCTTCTGCGCCCCAATTTCAAAGATCATAGAAGCTCTGATAAGACTGTCAAGGCCAGTATTAGATGGTGCTGAAAGTGATATCTACGGGAGATCATTCAAGTCAACTTACACTTGTTTCCTAACCTCTCATGCTGCAAGCTTTTGCGAGCTGCCTTCCTAGAATCAGGGAGCCATCAACAAGATCTGAGAAACTATTAAAGCACCCTCGTGCTTTGCATTGTAATTCAGCAAGCTTTTTACGAACTATAGTTGTAAGATTGTAGTTCAAATTTTCGAATCAATACAAAACAATCCTCATTGAGCTGAATAATCCAGTCATTCAAGTATTTGGACATGAAATCTAATTTGGAGGAAGTATATGGACTGAAATGTAATCCAGTAATTCAAGTAGTAGTATGATTTTCCAACGCAAGTTAGACACGCGCTTTGATATCGAAAGCACGAAAGGTATGTGAAATTGTAATTTGGATACTCTTCATGTCTTTCTCTCCATTTTTCTCTCTAATACAACCATATTATATTATATATCTCTTTTCATTCATTACCTTTTCTTATTCAAGTGTATTTACAACCATTCGACTTATTCCGAATTAAATCTAAACCACTAAAAGAAATTTGCGTCTCCATTGGAGAGGATCTTAACTCGAGGAATTGTGAATGACAGACACGCTAGAGTATGTTTAGAAAAAGTAAAAAATACGTCTTTAGTTAAAAATGTCATTATGTGTAATTTAATAGATCTATTTTATACAAAACCTGTTTCAGGCTATATTAAAGAAAAATAACTTCTAAAATGATTAATATGATGAAGTTATGTTCAAATTTTGGATAAAGATCCTCACTTTGTAAATATGATAGTGGTTTAAAGTTCGATTAGCGGCACCCACGTAACGGGTTGGCTAATCTAATCTTAAATCATTTCGCGTCTTTAGGCTAGATACACTCCTTAAAGTTACTAGATACTTACCTTTAACTTGCTAGATACACTCCATTGAGTTACTAGATACACGCTCTTATTTTGCTAGATACACTCATTAAAGTTACTAGATACATACCTTTAACTTGCTAGATACACTCCTGTAAGTTATTAGATACACAACCTTATTTTGCTAGATACACACCCTTATTTTGCTAGATACACTCTTTAAAGTTATTAGATACATACCTTTAACTTGCGAGATACACTCCTTTAAGGTAATTGATACACACCTTTATTTTGCCATATACACTCCTTTAAGTTACTAGATACATATATTTAGCTTGCTAGATACACTCCTTTAAGTTACTAGATACACGCCTTTATTTTGCTAGATGCACTCCTTTGAATTACTAGATAGATATCTTTAACTTGTTAGATACACTCCGTTATGTTACTAGATACATATATATCTTAAGTTATTAGATACATACATTCAGATAGCTAGATACACTCCTTTAAGTTACTAGATACATATCCATAGCTGAGATGAGCAAGGACATAAGATAATATAAAAATATTAACGTATTAAATCAATGATTGTTCCATCGAATTCTATACTAGAATATTGATCTAGTAATTGAACTTTAGTGCAAATAAATGCTAGCTACTTTATAAAGTAAAGTACATTTCATTAACCATTACCTATACCTTCTCATTATAGAATAATCTCCGTGCTTTTTTCAGCAATTGTTGAAACATCTTGTTCAACTTTAATACGGAGTATGTGCAATTTCAATCACCAGACAAAACCTAATATAATTTGATATTACTCTTTTGAAAAATGAGGGTATTTGAGAAAACAATTCATACCAAAGAAGCATAACTAGATGAAATGGTTTAAGTAAAACTTCAAATGAGAAATCCTAATTACCCATCGACGCGATCAATCGATTTATCAACATCGATAATGTAAAATCCAACTGATGCTTCATCCTACACAAAACTGTTTCACCATCCCTTTCCACAATTATATCGGTGAAACCGCCACAACAAAAACACCAATATATTCACCTTGGACTATCTCGATACAGGCGATGACGAGCACTATGCCGAAAGGGAAAGGAGACATAAATAAGACTGTCACCGGTGATGATGGCCTCAGAACTACGCCAGTGAGATCTATGTCGGTGCTCCGGTGGTACTGGTGGTGGTGGTGTGGTTGCCCGGATATTGGTGTAGAAGGAGATAGTTGAAAGTTTAACGTGGGGGTGTGTGGGCGTGGGGGTAGGATTTAAAGAAACAAGGATATGTAATATGACGACCCTATCAAGTAGTTCGTACCGTTCGCACGGAACTCTAGTTCGCACAGGATCTCGCCCTTATATATATATATATATATATATATATATATATATATATATATAGAATTAGGATCCTGTATGAACTAATAGTTCGGTGCAAACT
>JAIUZE010036936.1:0-14289 GCA_022085475.1 Heliosperma pusillum | reverse complement strand
TCTTACTACTCACATGCAATATATCTTTGGTTTGATCTAAAACATAAATCCCATTCATGGAAACTGCTTTACCATAAATCATTTCGTGTAAAGAGAAAATACAGCTATTATCCTTTATTACAAACGAAAAGCCGTCTTTATCAAGTACGGATACTGAAATAATGTTTTTAGATAAACTGGGTACATAGTAACAGTTATTCAAAAATAACTCAAATCCACTCGGGAGTTGGATTACATATGTTCCCACTGAAACGGCAGCTACTCTTGCTCCATTCCCCACTCGCAGGTCCACATCACCCCTTGTGAGAGTTGTGATGTTTCTTAGGCCCTGCAAATGATTGCACAGATGAGAACCACAACCAGTATCTAGTACCCAAGTTCCGAAACTTGCATGGTTGATCTCAATCATATGAATAAAAGAAGAAGACATACCAACAGGAGAGACGCGGCCGGCTTTAATGTCCTTTCGGTACACGAGGCAGTTCCTCCTCCAATGCCCAAACTTGTGGCAGTGGTGGCACTCCACGTTACCTTCATCGCTCTTTGTCTTGCCTTGTGAGCTACCGCTAGTCTCACCCGGCCCACACTTGCCTTGCCCTGGCTTTTTGAACTTCGGCTTCCCTACAGCTAGGATTGCCTGAGCCTTGCCCCTACCTTTACCCTTGTTGGTAATCATGAGAACGTCCTGTTTCAGACTCCCACTCAATTTTAGATCACTCTCGGTCTGTACAAGGAGTGAGTGGAGCTGATGAAGACTCTTCTTCATATCATTTATATAGTAATTTGCCCTGAAAAGGGCAAAACCATCATGAAGTGAATGAAGAACGCGGTCTATGACGATCTTATCATCGATTTTGCAACCAAGTGCCTCCAGTTTCTCGACATTCTCAATCATGTCAAGAATGTGTGGGCTAACTGCTTGGCCCCTCTGGAGTTTCGCTTCAAAGAAGCGACATGTATGCTCATAGCTAACGATCCTCGGAGCTTTTGAGAACTCGTTAGAGAGCGTGGTGAAAATCTTGTTTGCACCATGGGCAATGAATCGCCTTTGCAAATTTGATTCCATTGAAAAGATGAGTACGTTCTTTATCGCACCCGCCTCCATTACGAAATCACTATAAGCAAGTGATTCATTTGCTCCTGCATTGGGGCCTGGGTTTGGCGGTAGTGGCTTAGTCAAGTACTTAAACTTACCTTCAGCAATGGCAGCATTCCGTAATGCCGCCTCCCAGTCCGCAAAGTTGGACCCGTTATTCTTCAGTCGCGTTGACTGATTCATAGTGTCCATGAGCATCTTAAGCCAGGACTCACGTCCTAGCGTGGCACTTGGCATTGGGTCATCAGTATGGCCAGCCATTTGTTATTAGCAGTTATATCTGAATATATGACTGTGGGAAAAATAAATATGATAAGTTTCATCGTTTTAAATTTGAGTCTAATGAAAAACTGTTTAATTCGATGACTCGTGCATTTATACAATTGACCACCCTCAAGAACTATATAAATGATCCCAACACTCAATTTCTGTAAATTGATAAGCCAACCTCTTGGCTAATTCTACTTTTAGAAATCCTGGTCGATAAATTTCTGTAAATTCTATCTTTAGTCCATCATAATCACGAGATATTACTCGTACTATAATGTTGAGATAAAATAGGTCAACACTCACTACTTACCCAACGTAGAGGGGGTCATATTATGACTTCCGACGAAGAAGGGGCTCATAGTAGTTTTCCCTATAAAGACTAGTCTCAATTTTAATTTATAGGGGAAGGTCCCATCATCTTAACTTAAATTCATTTTAAGTGAACGAATGTCTAGCAACTCGAGAATGATTTAACTAAGGTGATGGCCCTAAAAGCGAGTACATCTGTATGTCCATGATTAAAATATTCAACCTATATGAATCATTTTCATGCATTTTAGTTTAGGTGGTTTGGTATAGGCGGAATATGATGCTATTATCTATCATGTGAAGGAAAGTAAACGAGAATGAAAAAAACGTAAAAGGAAAAAACATGTCCTAGTGTGACCTATCCTACCAAAAAGAATAAATACAACTCGGAATCCAACTGATTGGACCCTCGAAGCTTGACTTTATCACCTTCTTGGTCCATGTAGCGGGAGTGAGCTCCAATGTCCATCTTTAGTCTTCTTTGAAATTACAATAAATAAAATTACATTGATCCTATTTATTACATTCTAATTTCAAAACCCAAAACTAAAAAAAATGGAGATTCAAGATCTCAAATTACATCCAAGACTATGTTACCATCATTACGGTAACACAATCTACTAAGGCCACACTAAGTTACAACTGATTGTAAAAATACGTTAAAAATCATTCAAACATTCCAAAAACATTATAAAAGCATCAACTAAAATAAAACAGCAAGACATAATACAGTTATTACGATGTTTTATTATCCAAACCACCATTTAACATAGATTATAATTATGTGGTAATTCTGTAATTACCCACATCAATTACAATCTCAATTCATTTTACTGATAAAATGAACTATCCTAAACATTTCAAACTGCTTTAAAATGTAAGATATTTAGCATATGTGAACCGTTTCACATTAATTATACACAATCCGAATAATGTACAATTAAAGGCCCAAAAAACTTGAACACGAAAAAAAAAAAAAACAGAAAAAAAAAAAAATTCAGCAGAATTTCTTTTTTCGGCAAATTTTTTTTTTTTTTTTTAGCAAAACGGTCCTTATCGACAAAATAGGAAAAATTAATATCCTTTCAAATGATAAACTCATTCAACATCATTTCCATTTTCATTTTAATCTAATCTTTATTAAATTAAAACATCTACAAATCTATTGTATGTTATTTTAACAGATTAAAATAACAAAATAAATCTAAATGAAAACGAATACGAAAGGAAATACTATTCTGTAAAGTACTCGATCGAGAAGAAATTAAACAATAAAGTCTCTCGATCGACTAATTCTTCCTAGTCGACAAACAGGGACCTCGATCGAGTATAAACATCACTCGATCGACCAAAAATTTTAGCAAACTGCTCGATCTAGCGAACACAGGTACTCGATCGACCAAAACTTTGAGAAAACTGCTCGATCGAGCGAACACAAGTACTCGATCGACCAAAAAATCACAAAAACAGCTCGATCGAGACACTAAAGTCCTCGATCGAGTCAAACACACAGCGGCATAAACAGTTTCGGTTTATGAAATCAAATTAAAACAATTTCGTGGCCTATGCTCTGATACCACTTGTGGGAAATCGGTATTACCACAATACAAATAATATAGGATTATAACGAAAAGTAATAATTTGATTATGCTAGTCATAAACGAAAACAACAAAAGGAATAGAGATTTAGAAATCAACCTCCGGTCCTAGCAATTGGCGTAAAGAACAGAGATATGAAAGTAGATATCCTCCTAATCGTTGCACCCATGATTGTATGAGATATACCCTTCTCCTTTGCTAGAAAGAGAACTAAAGTTACTGTTAACTTTTGTTTTGTGATTTTTTTTTCAAAAATTACTGTTAACTTTTGTCTTTTTGTGATTTTGTTGTGATGGAGGCAGTCAGTGAGAATGCAATTAGGTTTTTAGAATTTTCTTCACCCTTCACTTTTTCTCACGGCACATTTGGGTTTTTATATGAGGAGATTTGGTCTCCTGAAAATAACTACCCATTGACTAAAAACCGAGTGTATCTGGATACATTCGTTTTTGGTCATTTTAGCTTCGAATATAATGTAATATCTTATAATCGTCGTTTAACATGGACCGACATTATAATACATCATTAATTATAAATATCCGTATATTTATAATTTGCCAATTAATTATAACGGTTATGTTTAATTAGCTTACATTATATATCAAATTTACGAATTACAGTTAATTCGTCTCAGCTAACTTTATTTAATCGTTATTAAATAATCGTCTCATCATCACATTGACTAACCTTTTAGTCAAATACACTGACTAACCTTTTAGTCATATAATAGGGCATAAATATGATTATTTTCTCAAATAATCACATCTCTCAAACACATCCTATAGGTGTGACTTTTAGGGACCAGTTGATCACCGCCATCTGTATGACAATAACGTCAAACTTATCTAGCAAGCCAACCGTTATTGATAAACGTTAATCAACTGATTATTATACAAAGTATACCCTGTGAACCTACAGAGATTTATTTATGTTATTGCACTAACTGTGGAGGACACTGGCTCCAACAACACTGACAAATAAAAATATGATAACCAGAATGCAATGGGTATTAGACAACATAAGCATGTCTAGTTTGCGTGTATGTATTTTGACTTTTGAGAACATGTATAATGTTGTGCTTATAGACAAAAAATGGTGTTACATGACTAGAACTTCACAGATATACTATCTCTTACAAGATGAAAAGGAGCCACATAGAACATGCATGTCTAAAAGGTTTATAACCAAAATAATATTTATGGGAGCAGTGGCCAGACCAAGAATTTCGAGCGATGGAACTGTGAATTTTGGTGGGAAAACTGGTACATTGCCATTTAGTGTCATAGTTGAAGCAAAGAGAAAAAATAAAAATAGGAGTAAGGGTACACTTGAACAACGACCCATTGAGACGATCACTAAAATAGTCATAAAACAATGCATCTTGAAGAAGGTTTTACCATAAATAAATTTGAAGTTTCAAGAGAGGAAAGGGGAGAAAATACATACAACAAGATAATGCAAGACCTCATATATCAACTAGAGATCCAGATTTTGTTAAAGCTACGACACAAGATGGGTGGAACATTGAGCTGATTTTTCAACCACCAAACAGTCCTGATTTAAATGTCTTAGATCGAGGTCATTTTAGTACTATCCAAACCATTCAACATGAAAAGGCACCAAAACCTGTATGTCAACTTGTAATTGCAGTTGTCAAGTCCTATGAATAAATTAAGCCATAGACATTGAACTTCACATGGTTATCCCTTTCATATTGTATGAATGAAGTGCTTAGGGTAAAGGGTAACAATTGCTACAAAGTACCACATGTGGGAAAACTATGGTTGCAAAGGCTGAATTTGTTACCACAATGTGTTGAAGTGAAACCAATGTATGTGGCAGAAGCATTAGTATTAGTATCAAGGTATGCGACGGATTACCTTACTCTCCCTACTTCTTTAAAAGTCATAGGGGATATAGACATGGGTGTTAGCCCTAGTAAAGGGGATAGAAAATGCACAACGCAAAGGCAACATAACATCTCAAAGAAAAACGTTTGCGTCAACCTAATATAGAAATAAGGAAAGCCTTCGTTTCCAGATGAAAAGTAGGAGGCGCAACTCTAACGACTACGGGGGTGCATCTTTTTCTGGTTGGCATTTCATTCTTATTCACTTTATCTTTCGCACCGGTTCAAGTAATGATTTTGACAACTATTCTTTCTGGCTCAGGATCAATGGGCCAATCAAGCAACCTCTTTTTACCATAAGGGACATGGAGGAGGGGATCTCAAACGAGTGTCGTAGTGGCGAGAACAGAAGCAAAGGATCTTTCGTTTAAACGAACCGACCCTTATCCTTATAATATAACGAAGAACCTACCCGAAATAACAACGCTTACTTGACCAACCCTTTACTAAGGGGAGTTAAAACTCCAAAAGTACCCTCCCTAGTCAAGAAGTAGAGCTAGTCCCTTCTTCTTTGTCAGACTTACAAATGATATTTGATTCGTTTTCTTATGGAACGTAGTCTGAAATTCTAAATGAAGATCTTAATTAGTTCGATTCATTCCTGTCCAATAAGATTAGGAATATCCTATACTAGGCTGACTATACTAGATTAATCTACCCTTTATTCTTGTAAGGAAGAAAGATTTGACAAGCGCTAACCTTAGGTCGTTTGTTCCTCTGACTGCTGTCCCTTCTCTTATATCAAAGAGATATCCTAATATTGAAAGATAGATTCTTGCTATATAAGTTGAGGCACACCTCATTTATTCGAGGATCTATTGTTTCTTTGATCCAATCTTGGGGAAGCAAAGGTGCTTAAGTTCCACCAAAACATTGGTCTTTCTGAGGTGCTAAGCGCACTCTTTTCGGGTACACCAACTCACTAAGTCAGTTAATCTTTCTCATCACTTACGATAAATACAAGAGTCGACTAAATCACACATCCTTGATGGTTCATCTCCCAGTCTCATACAACCTAACTTTAAAAAGTCTTTTTCTTTTTTTTTTTTTTAATTAAATAAATTAAATTCTAAAATAATAAGATTTGATCAGATCGAAGAATTGCGAATTGCGTATTAAAGGTTTTTGGTCTCTCTCAGAAAGTAACTGCAATCACTAGAGAGCGAAGTAGATGGTAATGGGCGGTCCCCCTAGACCTAATTCCTATGATTACATTGGCAGGATTATTTCAAACTGCATATTTACAATACAGACGTGGTGATCAATTGGACCGTTGATTAATTAATCAATCTTTTTTTATTGACTCTCTGTGGACTAGATAAAGGAGGAGGTAAATATTTTATTATTGTTCAAGTTAGTTAAGTCATTTCAGTCTAATTCGACCTAACAAGAAGGAAACCATTCTTTGTAGGATTATTTGAACCTACGACATTGGATTTTGGAGACCCACATTCTACCGAACTAAACTAAGAGCTCTTTTCTTATCACAATAGATACGTCTGTAAAGAAAAGGATTCTTTTTGTAACTGTGACACCCTCAAATTTACGGAAAGAAAAAAATTAATTTAAATACATAATGAAGGTGTCATAAATAAAAAGGGTCATTACAAAACGGAAATAATATTATACATAAAAATTATACAATACGGGAGACATATCTCCCGTATAAATACGAAATAAACGAGTGTATAATAATATACAATCTAAGAACCGAATATAGGTCCAAGGTAAATACTTCGCTCGCTAGCTCGTCAATGTACCCCAAATATGCATTCACCACCTGTTCGACCGCATTAAATATAAACACGGAAGCCACAGTCAGTGGGGAGTAACTCCGAGTTCTCCCAGCCACGAAATGTCGAGTTTAATGAAACATGAATAACATAAAAGCAATGTATATGGAAAATACAAAACTTAACATATATGATATGCTTTTCATGTTATGAAACAAATAACTAACATATAACCTAACATATGAAAGCTATCATGTGAAACCGTTATTAATCTATAACACGAGGTAGGGAAGCTGGTATGCTAGCTCAGAGGTTCCTCTCAGAAACATGGCCGTGATACACTCAAACCCTAATCAACACGTAATCATGTGAACCAGTTAACAATCGGTAATCCAAACTCTATCAATCCTAGCCGGCTTGCATCTCACCTTCTAGAACTCATAGAATCATACAAACATGAAAGACCAATACTTCTAAAAACAGGCATAAGTTCTTAGCACCGTCAATAGTCATCTGTAACTCGAGGCTATACCACAAGGTAGGAAAACATCCTAGTCCTAGACTGATCAGACCTAGCGACAACAGCTATTCCATTCCCCGTCCCATGACATAACCGTCTATGAGAAACTCTACTAGGCGACCCCCCTAAGCAGAGATGGCTAGTACTTAAGCTGGCTCCCTTCCCAAAGCGGAACTCTTAGGATGCCATGCCCCGACTTGGATATAAACCCACCAAGCCGGGACACAAACGCTATCAAGCGACAAACTCCGTATGCTCGTTAAAGATAGTACGGCCTATCAATGTCGTGGTCCAAGCTACTCATTTAGAAATAGCATGGTCAAGACGCCATATACTCATAATTCTCTATGGGTACTTAGTCAACACGACACCAACCATATAATAAAACAGTCACGGGAAAAACATCCTATCAGGTGACTAATTGCATATCAATAATAATCAAATATCATATCGCCTCATATCTACTAAGGCTAATTCAGAATTAAATACAACCTCACTTGAGACAAATCCCCGACCCGAGTCCCGCGACGGGTCATCAGTCAAATCGGGGCTGACTAGATCTTAGTTTGACCAAACCCGTTGGATCAAACCGGCTAGAAACAGAGTCTTTATCACATAGACATAAAATCAACAAATTCAATACATGTTATTTTATTAACTTCTAACATGTGAATTATTATAACATACCAGAACCCCGTTTGACTTAACTGATATCCAATTAAACTACGATCTCGTCTTATAATTTCTAACATGTGAGAAATAATAATTTTATGAAAAAACCTTTTTAATTAAATATTTTACTTATTAATATTTCCCACTTGCTAAATATTACAAAACACGATAAAAATGACGATAACTCAAAAACCGTCACAAGTCCCACAGTGGGACCCACGGGCTGAGTTGGGCCGGACCCCACATGGGCCTGGATGGGCCCCACGGCCTGTTTTGGGCAAAATGGGCTGTTTTGGCCTTTTTAACGGTTTTACTAAAAACCGTTTCTAATTATTTCCCGCATGCTTTAACATAATTAAAAACCCGTCAAAACAACAATATAACAATCAAACATCGACACCACCCAAAGACCAAAACCCGGACCCACCATGGACCAACCCAGACCGGGTCTGAACCGGCCTGGACCGGTCTGGTTTGGACCGGTTTTCCAGCCACCAATTCGGCCACCACCACTACAACAACACCCAATTGTTTCTAACATGTTTTAATTAATCAACACCCATTTTAACAACCAATTTAACCATCCATCATACAACAATCATCATCATGAAGAAATCATAAAAATATAACACGAACACCAACATATTTATAATTCCTACAACATAATAAAATTAACAACTTATCATGTTACTAACTAAAAATCATAAAATCATAATAATATGAACAAAAACTAAAGATGAACCAAAAACTAAAGAAAACCAAAGCTATGTAACATATATCCGTAGAGTAACTCGGAATCGTTACCTTAGCTTAGAAAAATCAATTAGCACCAAAATAAGAATTATAAACTAAGAAACCCGTCTTCTAATCTTCCCCTAATATATACGAGTCACCAAACTCGTCTTCAAAATCTTCCCCTATAAGAAATGACAAGAAAAACATTATTAGAAGTAAAAATAGATTTTCCATAATTAAAGTGTTGAAAACGATTTTGACGGAATTGAAAAGAAACCGTACGTGAAGATGGGGAGCGAAGAGGAGAGTCTAGAAATATAAGTTAGGACGGATTTAATTAAGAAATGAAGATTTTATGAAGGTTTTGCTCAAGAACGATGAAGAACAAATGATGAACGACGAAGAACACGAAGAACGATTTAAAGAAAGTGATATTTTGATCTTTATTTGATTTGTTGAAAAATGAAAAGTTGTTAGTGAGTTATGTTGGGTGAGGGAGCCGTGTATTATAGAGGAAATATGGAGTCGGATTTCGAAATTGTGGTTACGGAATTAACTCGCGTTAAATAATTATATTACGGTAATTGATTAAATATTACGTTAATTATATTAAATATCTAGATATTATGTTATATTAATGAAAAGAAATCAAAATATCAAGCCTATTAGAAGAGGAAAGAGCCGTGTGATGGTGGGTGATATCGGGTCTGATTTTGAGCGATTTGCGTAATTTTCGTTAACTGATCGATAAAGTAACAAATATCTAAGATATTTGTATTAGTTTAATCGAAACAATTAAAATATCCAAGTGTGAGTGGAAAACGATGACATGGGCGTGTGACTCATGCCAAAGTCGAGTTTCGATTTTGTTGCGCGATTTACGATGCGTCGGGAATAGTTAAATGACGTTTGGTTAAAAACCGTATAAGTTATTCTTTAAATTCCGAATAAATTCAAAATAATTATATTAAATTATGATAAATCTTAATAAATCTAAATAAAAATAAATCAAAAATATTATTATTATTTTTTTAAATAAAATTTCGGTCTTCCAACTTATGAGGCGAGTCGGGAAAAAGTCAACGGAAGTCAAAGTTGACTGAAAAGTCGAGAAAAGTCGAAGATGACGTAAAAGTCAAGAAAAGTTTAGGACGACTTAAAAGTCAAGAAAAGTCAATGACGACTTTCAAAAAGTCAAGAAAAGTCAAAGACGACTTAAAAGTCAAGAAAAGTCAAAGATGACTAAAAAACGGTCTTTTCATGAAATCCCTCAGAAATTCCAAATACGAACGCGGAATTTCAAAATAAGACTCCGAACAAAAATTCCTATTTTAAAAACTTAAGTTCTACTGAAAAGTGTTAGTAAATATTTTTACTAGAAAAATTGGTATTTTTCGGGTTGTTACAGTAACCCAATATTATACCCTGCATACATATACTATCATAGATAATATCATAAAAATAACAAACATATTTTCTATGTCGCAATTGAATCGATCTCAATGGGTCCCCCTATTGCCAGAGGAAAAGAATAGGTAGAGATGAGAGGATTGGAACCCGTGACATTCTTTATCCTTTATAAAGGCGCTACCAAGCTGCAATAGATCCTTTTTAGTTAGTCTACAATGTCATTGTAGAGACCCCTTTCCCTTTTTTCCCGATCGTTTTAATTTTTTTCTCTATCGAGATTCCATTTTAATTTTCTTGCCATTTTTTTATATAATTAAATTTAATATAAAGAAAAGATCCCAAACAAGGAAAAGGGTGAACCAACCTAAGAATTAAATAGAAGAGCCCAGGCCTAAACACATATGGAGATGCATTTCGAAAAGAAGTATCATGCTTTGAGCGTATAGCCTGTTTTACTTTACGGGGAAAACAAAACCACTCTCCCTTTCCAAACGACTTTGTTATTATATTATAAAGATAACTCCTTAATTTAAATCATTCTCGTTACTACTTCGCTTGTATCCGAGACTCCCCCAGCAACCCCTCTTCCTACTTAGGGGTTGTTTGGTTGCCCCTTAAATAATATAGGAACTCTAATTCATGTGAATTGTAAAAATGGTGAGTTGTTTGGTTGACACAATTCACATGAATTGAGACTTCCCATGAATTCCAATTCCTCCAAAATGGAGGAAGTTGCTTACCTAGGCCCCCTAGGTAAGTGGGAATTCCTATGGAATTAGAGTTTCTACATGCAACCAAACAAGTTTTTCTAATTCACATGAACTGTAAAATCATGTGAAGTGAAAATTCCTATGGAAGTGCATTTCCTACATGCAACCAAACAACCCCTTATAATGATTATGCGAGCCTGTAACCCAGGGGAGTACCCCCAACATTTCATTTAGGAGACTAGTTTCAATCCAAGATTTCAAACAACACTCAAACAAAGTAGACTCTCTCTACCCATGTCCCTAGTCAACATTGGACCTATAAATTGGTATCCTCGAGTCCCCCAAGAAATAAGATCATCACAAGCCAAAAAACACAAGAGCGAGTGATAGAGTAGTATAGCGTGTTACCGTAGTTTGTTTTGACCCTAACATGGAATTTTTGGTCCCAAGAACAGATGCCAAAGGACTGGACTTGCAAAGCCCATATTAAGAATCCTATTTAGCATGTACCTTGCCAGGATGACTTTCGTTTTGATCGGATCGGACAATGCCAGGTCGCATCATACATTTCATGTGCTTCCTCTCGCTCCATGAAAAAGATCTTAGCTCATTAAACAAAACCAAACTAATCCTGATATAAATTTTGGTTTTAAGGCCTTCTCTTATAAAAGTTTTAAAGGACTACTTAAGCTTCAATATCAGTAGAATCGGGTTCGGACAAGGGACAAGTCAAAACTTGTATATACGATTATATTCTATAAGCTTCTATAAGATAGTACGGTTCCCAAACCTAATTTAGGGAGGTAAAATTGTAATAGTCTATATTAGGTATGTAAGACTTTTGCCTTATTATCGGTTTTACTTGTTGATGGAAACTTCGTATTGGTTTTGTTCCGAGTTGATATGTTATTGGTAGAGTCCTTGTGTCGATGTGTTGTCTTGTGTTGTATTTCAGGTAGGAGTATGAGTTGTGAACTTTGAGGAAGAAGTTCATTCTTAAGGAAGGAAGCTTGTAATACTCCGTATTCTGAGTACTTGGCACTCGTCAGAGTAGCGCTTACTCGATTGAGTGGATAGTGTACTCGTCCGATTAGAGTGTATTCGGCCGAGTTGATTGGTTTGTCGTTTGAAATAGTGTTCTGTTCTTGTGTACTCGGCCGAGTGAGTTAGGCACTCGACCGAGTACATGTTGTACTCGATCGAGTACAACGGGTTCCGAGGATTAGTAGGAGAATTAATTAAAGGATTAATAAGAGGAATTAGGATTCATAATTATCATTACGTTTCGCAAGCAAACCCTATTTCCTCTAAAAAAACTCTATCCAATTCCTCTAGAAGATCCTTAATCATCTCGTGGCGGATCCAGTCTCTCAGTTTTTTGTTGATTGCATTGGTAAGTACTTATACTTTGTGATTTGTATGTATGATAATAACTATAATTGAATTAGGGGAAAAAGGGAATATGTGATATATTGATTATATGATTATTGTTGATTTGGAGGGGACTTCATAGATGAGGAATTTTGAGTAACTACTTGTTTGATTATGGAATTGAAAATAAGGTAGGATTTCCCTACTCAGTATTTGATTATGCTAATTGATGTGATGAGATATTGTATGACACTTGATTGTAGATTTATAATGATGATGATGATGATGGAGTTCGGCGTTGGACTTTGAGTTGTTACGATGGTTATTATGGTTACTGGTTGGTGATTCCGTTGGGAGACGGATCACACCCCGAGTTCGCCCCTGTAGTTATCCCGCTACGTGGCGGATGTGCACATTAATGTTCCGGGTTTGTCTCGCTGCGGTGAGATGGAATTTTGACGCTTGTGCCTGAGGTCCATTGTCAATTGGTTGTTTCTGTAGAGCAGGGATGGTAACCTGAGTCTACTGAGGTGACCGCTGTGATGGCCCTCTGGTTTCTCTTTCCCTTGTGATTGTCTTGTACATTGGTCGGTATATACGATTACTGACCCCGTTAATGTTTCCAAAACTGCTGTGATCCATTGGGAATGATGAGCAGGTGATCAGCAGGTCATCCGTAGAGCTGCGTTGGGATGAGAATGAGATCACTATCGAGTCATAGCTTCCGCTGAGTTTAGACTTTAGGTTACTTTATCGATGTGTTAGCATTTGGATTGTTCGACTAGACGGTATACCGTCTAGTTTGAAATTAGGTATTTGAGTTTAAATTATTGGATTTAATAATGTATTGTTTCTTTATTGTGAGTTTTGATATATAATACCTCAGGCAACCAAGATGGCAGCATCCCAAAGTAATAAGGAGGTCTTATAAGGCTCTTTTGTAGTTGGGGGTGTTACAAAGTGATATCATAGCGAACGATTTTGGAACCTAAAACTAATGAACCCAATGAATTAGGAGCGTCTAATAAAATGAACCCGGGTAGTAGTCATAGGGAGCTACCGCAATGAAGAGTTAAGGGCGAGATCACCTAAGAAGGGGAAGGGGTGAATTAGGTGTCTATTTAAAATTTTAAGCTTAACTAAAGCTTCTTTAAAAAGTCTATGATCACTAAGACACTACTTAGAAGAAAGGAGAAGTTGACACTTAGAACTAGAAAGTTAGAAGTATTCAACAACGATTCAGCAAGTAAATGTCACAGTGGAATCAACATTGAATTCATAGTGCAGAGGAAATATTAAAAACGAAATAGACAAAATTCAAGGATGTTTTTAAAATTGGTTTGGTTACTACTCCAACGTTATCTTATTAAACATCTTTGAAGTAAAATCATACAAACAAAGACCCCATGTGACAACCCTCGCGAATGCGGAAATAAAACATACAAGCATGTGATATAATAAGCGGAAATACGGTATTTTAAAAACCTTTATACATGCAAGATAAGTATACGAGGAGTGTCAAATTACAAACCGAAAAGAAAATACTATAAGATAAGAGACGTAGTCTCTCAAAAGGTTAACAAAGTAAAAGTGTTTAGCAAATAAGCTAAAATCGTCTAGAGGTGAAAGTTCCAGGGACAACGCCCGCTAGCTCACACCCGAACCCAAAATATCATAGCAAAAAGCCATCCAAATCAAGCAACCTGTTCATCCATGAAAAACATGAACGCCACAGTCAGTGGGGAGTAACTCCGGGTTCTCCCAGCCATATCACACTAAACGTACATCAAAGAAGATACAAAGGTAGAGCATGCATACGTATAGATATACATGTGAGATACGATAAGAAATAGATAGGCAATCCAATATATAATGATAAGATCATGTGGAAATCAAATCCGAAACCATCATGTTATTCAAGACTCGGGGAAGACACTCTTAGGCAACCGAATACG
>JAIUZE010036935.1:0-11539 GCA_022085475.1 Heliosperma pusillum | reverse complement strand
CTATATATATATATATATATATATATATATATATATAGGAATGAGATCAAATGAGTCCACCCCAAAACCTTGAGTCCATGAGTCCTCTTTTGGACCATTGGATGAGGAAGATGGATGACTGAGATTTGAGCTCTCAAAAGAAGATTAATGAGCTAATTTTCCACTCTCTCTCTTCTTTACTTAATTAACCACTAATCAACCCTAATACACTATATAACTTTTTCAACTCAACAACTTCTCTCTCATCCCACACAATATCAATTTTATCACACAATCAAACTTCTCTCTAAAAAAAACTCCCTTTTCTCTCATTTTTCCACCACCCAACACCACCACCAAATAAAACCTACATCAAATAAAACCTACACCAAATAAAAACCCACAACCATCCCCCCGCCGCCCCTGCAACCACCCTCCCCTCCGACGCCCCTGCCACCACCCTCCTTCACCACTACCGCCACAACCCTCCTCCACACGCGTGCTCCCCTCCGACGCCCCTGCCAGCCACCGTGGTCCACAGCGAGCCACCGTAGGCCACCGCCAACCCTCCAACATCCTTCATCACCACCAACCACCACCACCAAACCAACAAACAAATAAAAAAAACATCAAACAAAACTAGATCTACAAACCCCACACCACCACCCGACGGGCCACACCCCACGCCGTTCCTCCTTGCGTCCACCGCACCTCCTGGCTGCCTTCCACCGATGCCGCCGCCTCCTGGCTGCCTTCCACCGACGTCGCCGCCTCCTCTTCCTCGACGCCGCCACCTCTTCCTCGCACCACACCAACCACCAAGCTCCTCACCGTCTCCTTACTCCTCTCCTCTTCTCCATATTTTTTAAATCTGAAAAAAGAGGGGCCTGTGGTGGGGTCGGTGAAGGCCGTGTATGGTGGTGGTGAAGGTGGTTGTGTTGTATTCTTCTTCTTCCTCTTTCTTTTTCTTTTTTAAGATCTAAGTTTATTCATATTTCATATTTTTTATTTTAAGATCTATTTTTTTTTTTCAAATCTAGTGTTAAAAGTGGGTGGTCTGTCGTGGTGGAAGTGGGTGGTCAAGGTTTCTTATTTCTTTTTATTTTATTCCTCCATTTTTTCTTTTTCCTACACTTTCAGTTTGAGTATTTCTTTTTTTTTCTTTTTCCTCCATTTTTGGATCTACTAAAAAATTTCGAAAACTCAATAAACAAATTTGGTGTTGTTGTTGACGATGACTGAAGTTACACCTTTACAGGACTAAAGTTACACACCCAATTTACTAAAGTTACACTCTCAACGGACTAAAGTTACACTCTCAACGGACTAAAGTTACACTCTCAATATACTAAAGTTATACTATTAATAACTAAAGTTACTATCGTAAAAGGGCTAATTTACACTATAAATGACTAAAGTTACGCTCTCAACGGACTAAAGTTACACTCTCAATATACTAAAGTTACACTATTAATAACTAATGTTACTATCGTAAAAGGGCTAATTTACACTATAAATGACTAAAGTTATACTCTCAATTTACAAAAGTTATATTCTGAAAATGCAATAATTAAACTATAAATTAGTTAAAATTTCAAAATTTCAAAATTTCAGGATTAAAGTTACACATGTAAAATTTTGAATTAAAGTTAAACTCGTAAAAGATCAAAGTTACACTCTAAAAAAACGTAAAATGTCGAGAACTTGTCTTAAAATCATTTTTTAGTATAAAATTACACTATTTTGGAGTAAAGTTACACTTGTAAAAGAATAGAGTTACACTATAAAATTACGTAAAATGTCAAGAACTTGTCTCAAAATCACTTTTTAGTATAAGGTTACTGATGATCATTATTTATACACATATTTTATGCTTCCCTTAGTTGCAAATAACTCGATTTACCGTCTTTCCTTGCTTATTCTATGCTATTTTAGCTAGAATATCGATTCTGCCGCTTTTGTTATGTTTTAATGCAGATTGGATGTATTTGGAGCTTTTAGAGTTGATATGGAGCATGGCGGAGTCGGATCGTAGAAGGTTAGGCACGGGAATCGAGAACGGTGGAAAAGAAATGAAGAAAAACGAAGAAACAAGCCATTTTGAAGGCTGCTCGATCGAGCATAGTTCCTTGCTCGATCGAGGCGGGCTGAAGGTTGCTCGATCTAGCAAGATACCCTTGCTCGATCGAGCAACCCAATATTTCGGCGACTTTTTCCTATTTTCCTAAACTTTAACCTAATTAATTAGATTTTTGTATTATAAAAGGAAAGCTTGTCTTTCATGCTTTTCTATGCTTTTTAATACTCTTAGGCTTTAAATCATAAACCCTAGTTTAGTTTGGTTGCCTCTGGATTTGATTCATCAAAGACGATTGTCTTTAGTTCATCTTGTAATCGGTATTCTTCAATCTTTCTTAGTTATTTATTTAATTACCTTCTTGTTCTTAATTGTTCCTTGTTCATCCTTTCATAGTTATTAATTATGTTTACTTTAATTATTATTGTTGTTGTTTATATTATCATGAGTAGCTAAATTCCTTTCTAGGGTTGAAAGGGGATCTAGGATTGTTAGAAGGGGTAGATTAATTAATTGAATTGCAATTGCATGGTTATCGTTTGATTATCGTTTTAATTCTAGTTGTTTGATTACTGGACAGGATTAATTAACTAGTCTCGCAAATTAGGATTGACACCGACCGGGTTAAGACTAAGATAGGCTACGATAATTGAGTAGAACTCGTTTAATGATAGCGACCGCATGTTAATCGTAGATCTAAAGGGCATAATTGAATCGACCGATCTTGTGACCTTAGATAACTTTATTGCATGATAATTGATTACTCCCTATCCCTGAACAATAATCCTAGTGAACCTGTGACCCTAGACTTTTAATCTCATTGTTTTCAACCTTATTAGTTTGTTATTGCTTATGGTTAGTTATTGCTTATTACTAGTTGTTATTATTATTAGTTATAGTTGTTATTGTTATTGTTGTTATTTATTGTTGTTATTGATTGCTTTTAGTTTAGAACTCAATCTCAAACCCCGAAATTGTTACCTAAGAGACAAACCTAGTTTAACATATTAGAATACTACCGCCTCCCTGTGGATTCGATACCTTGCTTACCGCTGACTATTAGTTAGTAGTGATTTAGGTTTACTTTGATTAAGGAGACGCGACTTTAACCTTATCAAATTTGGCGCCGTTGCCAGGGAGGCAACAGTTTTCTGTTTGTTTTTACTTAGTTTGTCTTTTTCGTCTCAGGGAACCTAAGTTCCTTGAGACCGTTCTCATCTTTTTCTTTAGTTTTTGTTTATGCCCAGGTGTTCTAGGTCCGTTCTCGTGCCCTACGATTCCGAACCAGAGAAGACTCTCCGGTCTAGACGAAACTTTTGGAAGGAAATTCAAGAAGCGGAAGACTTGAGTACGCTTGAAACAGTTTACGCCGAATTCGTCGCAGAAAAACCATCCTTAGAAGAGGATACACCTATTTCTGCACCTACTACAACCATGCCTACTCTAGCCAGCCATTCGGAGCCTACCGTTGCATCTATTCCCAAGGGATTTCAACTCCCTACTACGGGTAATAGTACTTTTGAGATTCGTCCATCTTATATCTCTTTGGTGGAGCGAAATATGTTTGGAGGAAGCCCTACTGAGGATCCTGCTAAGCATATGGAGAAATTCACTAACTATTGTTGCTCTATTCCTCTAACGGCTGGAGTCACACAAGATCAGATTAAGTTAGTGTTGTTTCCCTTTTCACTACGAGACGGGGCAGAAGATTGGTTGAGTGAGTTAGATATGGTTGCGCTTGGCATCACCGATTGGAATTCTTTGGCTCTTGCATTTTACAAAAGATATTTTCCGCCACAGAAAACCAATGCCATTAGAAGTCAAATCACAAGTTTCAAGCAAGGTCCCCAAGAGAACTTTAATGAGGCATGGGTTCGCTTCAAAAAGCTTGTCAAGTCCGTTCCACATCATGGTTTTGATACTTGGTTCTTATGCAACCAATTTTATAATGGGTTATATGATGATCAAAGGAATTTGTTGGATTCTGCTGCTAATGGGAGATTCCAAAATAACACTACTGATGCCAATGCTTGGAAGTTAATTGATGAGATGGCTACTCACAATGCTGAGTATGGGAATCCTAGGGGCAATGCGAGGAGAGGAGGTACGGATAATGCAGTTGCAGCTCAGTTAGAGGCATTAACTGCCAAAATTGCCGAGTTACAAACTTCAAAGTCCTTGGAGAATAAGCAAACAGTTCATGCCATGGTTCAACAAGAGCCAACCTGGTGAAAGATGTGGTACTATGGGGCATAATGCAGTGGAATGTATGAGTACGGTTGATCAAGTGCTTGCTTTTCAATCCTTTAAGCAAGGTTCACCGTACTCTAACTTTTACAATGAAAGGACAAGAGAGCATCCCAATTTCTCCTACCGAAGTCAGAATGTTCTTAATCCGACCCCACCACCACCTCAGCAACAAAGTTCATCTTATGTGATTCCTCAGAATCGCAATTCTCAAGGTAACTTCAATCGTTCCAATCAAGGTGGCCAAAACTTCCAACAACCTCCACCTCCACCACCTCCAGTAATGATATGGCGGAACTGAAAGCCATGTTGCAGCAGAGTCTTATGATCCAACAAAAGCAAGATGCTCAGATCTCACAACTGTTAGCTCATAACAAGATGGTTGACACTCAAATTGCCCAATTGGCAATTCAAAATCCACATAAACACCCGGGTAATCTTCCTCCTCAAGGACACCCTCCACATGAGCAAGTCAATGCCATCACCTTGAGGAGTGGAACACATTACAAAGGCCCTGAAATGATAAGGGATGCAACCAATGAAAGCTTGGAAGTTGCGGATCAAAGTTCGAAAAAAGGCGAAAATAAGGCTGAAACAGAGGTTGCTCGATCGAGCAGAACCCCCTTGATCGATCGAGCAACCCAGAAAATTTGCCCAAATTTGTCTCGGGAAGTTTCTGAAAGTTACAGTACACAAAAACTCGATCGAGCAAGCCCTCTGCTCGATCGAGCAACCCTTGATTTGGATGAAAAGCCTTCTAATTCATCTTCTAAAGCCAAAGAAGCCGAGCCCATTGTAATTAAACTTCCTTTTCCTCAACGCCTACATAAATCAAAGCTCGATAAACAGTTTGTGAGGTTTATGGAGGTAGTGAAGAATTTACAAGTGAGTGTACCATTTACCGAGTTGATCACTCAAGTGCCGGCCTATGCAAAGTTTCTAAAGGATATATTGACAAGGAAGCGGTCCTTTAATGAAGTGGAGACGGTTGCATTTACTGAGGAATGCAGTGCTGTTTTGCAATCCAAATCACCACCTAAGCTAAAGGATCCAGGGAGTTTTTCTATTCCTTGTAATATAGGTCGCTTAGCAATAGATAAAGCCCTTTGTGATTTAGGGGCTAGTGTTAGTGTAATGCCATATTCTATATGCAAAAAGTTAAATATGGGTCAACTTACTGTTACAAACATGACCTTACAAATGGCCGACCGTTCTATTAAACACCCTTTGGGGATTTTAGAAGACGTACCGGTTAGATTAGGGAAGTTTTTCATACCAGTTGACTTTGTTGTCTTAGATATGGCTGAAGACACCCAAACTCCTATCATCTTAGGACGACCATTCCTCCATACTGCGGGGGCGGTTATAGATGTTAAGAATGGGAGACTTACACTAACAGTGGGGGATGACACTATCACTTTCAACCTAGATAAGGCAATGAAACACCCCCTACCAGAAGAGACATGTCATAGGGTTGATATTGTTGATTTAACTATTGATGACTGTCCCCCTTTGCGTTTGGATAGGGATCCTCTGGAGATCGCCTTAAATTCCAAGAGTGCTGAAACTGGAAGCTCACGGAGTAAACTCAAGTCCATATGGTCGAGACCATTCACAAAAACCAAGGTGAGCAAGTTTGGGTCGGTTTCACTACAAACCGACAAGGGTGAGATTTTCCAAGTCAATGGTCAGCGCTTAAAGACCTATTACGATAAAGCATTTATAGGAGTGAGAGAGGTCGTCAACCTTTCCACTCTTGATAAACCACCATGACTTTGAGGTACCACGGTCGTGCGGGACCGATATAAACCAGCGCTAACCGGGAGGCAACCCGGCATTTACTTGTATTTCATTTGTAAATTTTATTTCGTTTAGCTTAATTATCAATGTCACAGTTACATTAGATTTAGTTTGGATAGTTACTATACTTGTGCTTTATTGAGTGCGGTGAGGGAGCGATATAACAATTCTATTAAGTGTTTGCAGCTAATACAATTGGAAGTCGCTTTAATAATAAGAAACGAAAAGCAAAGCAAAGAAAGTAAGAAGAAAAGAAGAGAAAATAAGTGCAAAGCTGAACATCACAGGTTGCTCGACCGAGCAAACACATGCTCGATCGAGGTTTTGCTACGTCCAACATCCAGCAACTCAAGCAAGGTTGAAAATCAGAATTTTGAAGGTTGCTCGATCGAGCAAGCTCCTCTTGCTCGATCGAGTCGGTCAGTTCGAACCTGCCCGAAGCTTAAAAAGCCAGTTTTCACCAATTTTCTCTTCATTCCTCTTCTTATTTCGTCCTTGTTCTTCACTACCTCACCCTTATTTTCTTAATTACTGGTATTATCTATCCTTATACTTTCTTCTATTGTATTTTCTTTTAGTTATTTCCCCTTCTCCCTTTGTTAGTTGTGTCCTTTAGGTTGCTGTTGTTGGTTATTGTGTGATGCTGTGCTGTTAGCGTCACAATGAGGACACTGTGACATTTAGGTTTGGGGGAGAATCTTTATTTCAGTTGTGTGTTTAGTTTATTTAAAAAGAAAAAAATCCATAAAAATTGAAAAATTTACAAAATCCAAAAACATGTTTTTATTTTATTAGGTCGAGTCTTGGTGAATTGAATTACAATGATGATAATTTGCATTGTTTCTGCATTTGAATCCCAAATAAGTTGTCCATGTACATTGTTCTTGCTATTTTTGAAAACAAAGCTCATAGTACAAGTCTTGACCGTTTTTGACATACCTAATGCTAATTAGATTTGGCGATTTTTGTTGGTAAACCACTTAAAATTCTGAGGTCTTTAGAGCTTCCTTTAGAGCTTCCTAGGCCAGGAACATCAATAAACTGGTCTCATTGTTTTTAGGCTTGAGTGTGGTACTCCTTGTGGAATGTGTAACATCAAATTGCATAAGTGTGACATTCGTTTCTTGATACTATACGCGTTCGTTTGATAAGTGCCTGATGAAAGGTGGTTCTTTTTGTTCAAATAAGCCTCACATAGCCAAAAAGACTTGATTTTATACCCTTATTATTGAGTTCTTTATATTTAGCCATTTTGAACATTTGTAGCCTGTTTCATAACCTATCTATTAGCTACATTCCTAGAACTTGCCTACCTTATCGGGACAGTCGCAGTTGCATGTTTTTCTTATCTACTTGTCTACTATGGTTGGGTCGGGATTTCTGAAAAAAGAATATCAAATGGGTGTAGCAAGTGTGTTGGCAATTGTGTCATTTATTCCCTTTGTTGAGAAAGAAAAAAAAAAGAAGTTATGAAGCAAAAGAAGAAAGAAAAGAAAAAAAAGAAGAGAGATTTGATTTGAAAAGAAGAAAATGAAAAGAAAAAGAGAAAAAGGAAAAAAGAAAGAAAAATATGTTGCTTCATTGAATTATTCAAGGGAAAATGAAAGGGATTATACTAGAGTCTAATGCATATTTAGAGAGCAATTTCGATCTCTCTTGCGTTGTCAAAGTTTAAGATGATTTCTCTAGTCGGTGTTGGTTTGTGCTAGTCTTGTAGATTTGTTTTGGTACGTGTCGCTGCGACTCCCGGTCTTAGCCCCACATTCCCAAACGTGCCTTGGCACAACCCATTTCTACCTTCACCCATTAGCCTTCCTTTTTGTCCTGATTCATGTACTTTGTAGCGAATGCGTATTTGTTGGGGAAATTACTATCACATTAGAATGCATGCATGTTTCATAAGTTGAGTGAGTGTTTCTATTTCTTTCTATCTTCACAAAACTCACCTTTACATAAACTTATGAGTGCATAAGTGAATCCGCGAGAATCCGACAATTTGAGCCTTGCAAGATTGAAAGGTATTTGGTTTTTGTCTATACTACGGTATCATGTAATATCTTGGATTATGAGCTGTGTTTTCTACTTTCCCGTACCTTTGAATTTGTTTTATTGGTACAACTTGGTCATTACTTTGTTATAGATATGGATAGCTTGGGATTTGTATGTGCATTAACATTAGCTTTGAGTTTTTCATTCACCATTTGTATGTTTGTCTTTGTATGTGTCGATTGCTTTGCTTAGGGACAAGCAAAGGATTGGTTTGGGGGAGTTTGATGATCATTATTTATACACATATTTTATGCTTCCCTTAGTTGCAAATAACTCGATTTACCGTCTTTCCTTGCTTATTCTATGCTATTTTAGCTAGAATATCGATTCTGCTGCTTTTGTTATGTTTTAATGCAGATTGGATGCATTTGGAGCTTTTAGAGTTGATATGGAGCATGGCGGAGTCGGATCGTAGAAGGTTAGGCACGGGAATCGAGAACGGTGGAAAAGAAATGAAGAAAAACGAAGAAACAAGCCATTTTGAAGGCTGCTCGATCGAGCATAGTTCCTTGCTCGATCGAGTCGGGCTGAAGGCTGCTCGATCTAGCAAGATACCCTTGCTCGATCGAGCAACCCAATATTTCGGCGACTTTTTCCTATTTTCCTAAACTTTAACCTAATTAATTAGATTTTTGTATTATAAAAGGAAAGCTTGTCTTTCATGCTTTTCTATGCTTTTCAATGCTTTATTGCTTTAAATTAGAAAACCTAATTTAGTTTGCTTGCCTCTGGATTTTATTCATCAAAGACGATTGTCTTTAGTTCAACTTGTAATCGGTATTCTTCAATCTTTCTTAGTTATTTATTTAATTACCTTCTTGTTCTTAATTGTTCTTTGTTCATCCTTTCATAGTTATTAATTATGTTTACTTTAATTATTATTGTTGTTGTTGATATCGTTATGAGTAGCTAAATTTCTTTCTAGGGTTGAAAGGGGATCTAGGATTGTTAGAAGGGGTAGATTAATTAATTGAATTGCAATTGCATGGTTATCGTTTGATTATCGTTTTAATTCTAGTTGTTTGATTACTGGCCAGGATTAATTAACTAGTCTCGCGAATTAGGATTGACACCGACCGGGTTAAGAATAAGATAGGCTACGATAATTGAATAGAACTCGTTTAATGATAGCGATCGCATGTTAAATTGTAGATCTAAAGGGCATAATTGAATCGACCGATCTTGTGACCTTAGATAACTTTATTGCATGATAATTGATTACTCCCTATCCCTGAACAATAATCCTAGTGAACCTGTGACCCTAGACTTTTAATCTCATTGTTTTCAACCTTATTAGTTTGTTATTGCTTATGGTTAGTTATTGCTTATTACTAGTTGTTATTATTATTAGTTATAGTTGTTATTGTTATTGTTGTTATTTATTGTTGTTATTGATTGCTTTTAGTTTAGAACTCAATCTCAAACCCCGAAATTGTTACCTAAGAGACAAACCTAGTTTAACAGATTAGAATACTACCGCCTCCCTGTGGATTCGATACCTTGCTTACCGCTGACTATTAGTTAGTAGTTAATTAGGTTTACTTTGATTAAGGAGACGCGACTTTACCCTTATCAGTTACACTTTTTTGAATTAAAGTTACACATGTAAAAGAATAGAGTTACACTATAAAATTACGTAAAATGTCAAGAACTTGACTCCAAATCACTTTTTAGTATAAGGTTATACTTTTTTGAATTAAAGTTACACTTGTAAAAGGTTAAAGTTACACTCTGAAAATACGTAAAAAGTCAAAATCTTGTCGTAAAATCAATTTTTAGTATAAGGTTACACTTTTTTGAATTAAAGTTACACTTGTAAAAGATTAAAGTTACACTCTGAAAATACGTAAAATGTCAAAATCTTGTCGTAAAATTAATTTTTAGTATAAGGTTACACTTTTTTGGATTAAAGTTACACTCGTAAAAGATCAAAGTTACACTTGTGAAACTGCACACTAGTAAAAAAACAAAAGTTACCCTTGAAAAAAAAGTTAAACCCTAAAAATGCTAAAATGTCATCAACTTTAAGCTATAGAGAGAAAGAAGATTAATTAGTGTAATGGTTACTTTTTGCTTCTAATCTCAACCACCCACATTGAAAGATCTAAGGGCTCATAAGAGGACTTAGGGACTCAAAAGATATGATGAATTTATTTGAACCTTTCTCTCTCTCTCTCTCTCTCTCTCTCTCTCTATATATATATATATATATATATATATATATATATATATATATATATATATAGAGGAAAGATCAATTGAGTCCACCCTTCCCCTTAGAGTCCTTGAGTCCTCTTTAGAGCCATTGGATGGGGAAGATTGGATGGCTGAGATTGGTGCTCCCAAAATGAGATTAACATCACTCTCTCACTAGCTTTCACTAATTAATCATTAATCTACCCTAATTCAATATATAAGCTTTTCCTCACAATCACTTCTCTCTCATCTCACACAATTTTCATCCCCTCATCTCTCTAAAACCCTAATAAATTTAAAATCCCACAATAATACTCATCCTCCATTTAACCCAAGCACCACCACCCAACCACCACCAAAACCGACACACACCCACCACACCACAATAATTACTCGATGTTCTCCCACCTCCGGCTCCGCCTGCATCCCCTCAACCTAAGCCACCGACCCTCTACACTCCTCTTTCTCATATCTGTAAAAAAAAAAGAGAGATTATGGAGAAGATGCTACCCTAAACAGCTCCACCACCACTACCCTAAACCGCCGCACTACAACCCCACCTCACCCCCCGCGCACCCAGATCTGCCAACCCCCATACCACTACCCTCCCCTGCGACGTCCCTCCTCCTTTTAGCTCTCGTCTGTCGCGGCTGACACCTCCTCCATCTCCGTTCTCTTTTTTTTTTTTCTTTCAGATTTGGACACGCTATTGTTGTGGATGAGTGTTGTTGTGGATGGGTGTTGTTGTTCGGGTGGTGTAGGGTGTTGTAGTTCAGATTTGTTGGTGATGGGGTGGTTTGGTGGTGATGGTGGGTTTGGTGGTGATGGGGTGGGGTGGGGTGGGGTGGGGCTGGTGAGGGTGGGTTCTTTCTTTCTTTGTTTTATTGTTTTTTTCTTTATTTCTTTAGATCTTGTTATTATTGTTGGTTCTTTTTTTTCTTCCATTATGTGTTTTTTTTTTTCAGTTTTGAAAAAATGTGTCAAATGTCAATGACGTCTATCAAAGTAACACATTTTCTTTGTTAAAGTCACACATATTATCTATTACAGTAACACATTTTCTCTGTTAAAGTCACACATATTATCTATTAAAGTAACACATTTTCTCTGTTAAAGTCACACATATTATCTATTAAAGTAACACAAATTCTGTATTAAAGTTACACGCCTTATTTATTAAAGTCACACATA
>JAIUZE010036930.1:0-22033 GCA_022085475.1 Heliosperma pusillum | reverse complement strand
TTTAGCTAATGCCAACCAAGTTCCCCCTAGAAGGGAAGATAACCATCAAGGTGGCTACGCTTGGGTAGCTGGACAAATAGCTAGAAGTAAGATTGTACCATATGGTGGAGAACCGGACCCTACGGAGCTATCCGATTGGTTCCGTGAGATGGAGAAGCAGTTCGATCTATACCAAGTCAGAGAAGAGGACAAGGTGAGGATCGCAAACACTACTACAAAAACAGGAAATGACAACGGTTAAAAACCGTTGTAATATTAAAACGCGGACGTTGTTAAAGCCTCCGTTGTTAAAGGTTTTAACAACGTTCCGATTTAATGAAAATACCGTTGTGAATAGTTTTAACAACGGTACAAAGTCGTTGTTATTACTAGATAACTGTTGTTAAAACGTGTGAATAATTATGGTGGGAAAGATACGAGAACGGTTCTATTAAATGAAACCGTTGTTAAAGGTATGATTAGTTTTGGTGGGAAATATTATAACAACGCTATTGTTTTTTAAACCCGTTGTGAATATAGTTAATTACAACGAAGTATAATAAAGAAGCCGTTGTGGAAAGTTTTAATAACATCAGGTATTCTAGAATACACCGTTGTTAAAGGTATGATAAGTTTTGGTGGGAAATATGTTACAAAGCTTTTAATGAATTTTGAAAAACCGTTGTTATTATTTTATTATTGTTTTTGACAAAATTGTAATTTGTTCTACTGCCACCAGTGAAAATCCTGCATAAAGCATAAAGCAGCAGCAGCACGCATCATAAACCAATTTCAAAAGCAGCAAAATGATATATCTATATATAAATCAGAGCAATTCATGTACAGGGCAATTCATGTACATGGCAATTCATGTACAGCAGCAGCAAAATGATATATACAACCAAAATGATCTCTTTCAGAGCAATTCATACTTACAACTTGCTCTAATTAATGACTTCTACAAATTAAAGTTCCCTATCTGCTTCCAAAATAATCTAAGTTTCATTTATTATTTGTTTGTTCAAGGACGTATTTGCCCAACAAGTCCCTTACCTCGTCTATATTGTGCTTAGTGTACTCAGGGACATGTGGCGTGTTGATTAAATACTGCGGATAAAACAAATAAAAGACATCGATCAGTAGGGTAACAACAGTATAGGCATACATAATTAGCAACATCGATCATATATATATAGCAGAAAAGATATCAGCTCTAATGAAAAAAAGTAAATAATAGCTACAGTAAACTACTAACTCTTTCTGGAATGCTGATATATCTTCGCCTAATAATCTCCAACATGAAACGACAAACGTAGTATCCACATTGGATGCTATCCGGCTGTTTAGGGACCTATTATTACATAATAAACGAAGAGACGAGCAGGCAATTACCAATTAGTTTAATGCGTAATTAAAAAAGACAGATGTATATGCGTAATTAGTTTAATGCACTTAATTATTAAGGTATATATTGTATTTGCGCGTACGTACCCCTGTTAGCGTAATAAAAGTAGGGCCATCATCAGAATATTCTGTCGGTTGATCGCCGGTTGTTGCTCTTTTCTTCTCAAAGGCCCTTTAAAAAAGGAAAGAGGCCGAAAGTCACATAAACTTACTTAATAATAATAAATGAAACTTAATATTATGTGCCAAATCATCATCACAGTATTATAAACTTACTTAATAATCAACTTCTTAAAGGTCTCGGATGGTTGTCTATGCAAAGAGTCCAACCAAAATACTTTCTTCTTGGTCGGATTAATCGCTGCTAGCACCCAATGTCTCCTAGATCGAGAGACACATCATTATTAACAAGCACAACATGCATCATAACCAAACATATAAAAATGCAATAGTATTTGGAATCTTAATATTAATTATATATTACCCGACTTCATTATAAGGGGCAAAAATGAGCTTATTGTTTTTCGCCAATTCCCCAGCAATATAATCTACACGTTCTTCATACGAAAACATCCCGATATGCATAGATAAAACATTTGGGCACATGAATCCGTATTGAGCAAGTGGATTATTGGTCTCGGGGATCACAACCGAGTTCAAGTACCTACATGACGGTTTTAATTCCGATATTAAAAACACTATATCTTAGTCAGAATATTAGAATACTGCATGATTTAATTTATTAAGAAACTTACTTCATCCAACATATAGGTGTTGGACATCAATCTCGTCAAGGCCAGCCCAAACGGCTAGCATTTCCCAATCCAGCATTGCTTGGCGTTCTACCCCTACAATATCATTCTCGAGCGGAATAATTATTAATTGCTCGCTTGCTATGCGTCTCTCAGCCTCCTTATAAAGGTCCAGCATCGCCACCGTTCGTACTTTTTCCATGTAAACGTTCCCATGATATTTAGTACCGGATAGACTCCTGACCTCTTTCAGCTTGGGGAAATGATGCGGTGTGCTACCTTTCACAACCTACATGTGGCTAACGAAATTAAGTTGCTCTTTCAATGATGAGGCGATAGTAGAACTTAAAATATAAAGAGAGTTGATTAAATACCTCATCAAGTTGTTGTATTGACGAGGTAGTAGAAAGATTATTGTCTATCGAGTTAGACTTATCCATGTTTTTTGTTACCTACAAAACAAAAATATAACATATAAATTTCACTATTTATGAAGGTGATGAACAAAGACAAAAGGCGGGTTAAATTAGATGTATTTTTCTAACCCCGACTACATTCTGTTGAATTTTACGATCACGAGCCAGGAAAATGTGGCTTTCAGGCCATTGGACAAAACCGTTAACCGCATCTGCCAGAATTTGAAGTTCGTCGCGGACTGGGACGGGCAGTTTACGGGTTTCATAGCCCTTCGCGACCTCCACTATCCCCACTTTTGCATGCTTCGGCAAGAGTGGGGAGCCATGAACCAAGATGGGTTCCGCTGAGTCATTGGGCTTTGGGTATATGAAACCCCGGGCAAGACGAACCACATCCTTCTTGAATGAAGGGTCGGTGAGAAGAACAACTACCCGCTTTTTTGTGGCCTGAAGAATACACATTATTTACTAAATACCAAAATATAATAGATATCATAAATGATCTATATTGAGTATATAATGTAAAGTTAGTTACAAGTATTTATTGTTGATGGGTAGGCTATTATACTTGAACATGTCCAGACCAGATTTAGCACTGACAGCATATACTAACTTCCTATATTCTACATACCTCCTTATTGTCACCCGTCTTCTCAGCCGGCTCCTCAAGTTGCGTCCCCTTTTCAGAGTTATTTACCTTATAAAATTAATTAACCAATCAAAGGCATGGCTGCTGGAAAAAACAAATGCAGAGGTTCAAAATGGTTAAGTCGTATTTACCTTATCGGCTTGAGGTATCAAAACCTCAGCATCATTAGGTACCTCACCCGTCTCCTCAAGTTGCGTCCCCTTTTCCGACTCATTTACCTAATAAAATAAACCAATCAAAGGCATGGCTGCTGGAAAGAACAAATGCAGAAAAAAAAATTCATATTTACCTTATCGGCTTGAGGTATTAAAACCTCGACAGCAGTAGGTACCTCACCCATCTTCTCAGCCGTCTCCTCATGTATTGGCAAGGTAGTAGTGTCTGCCTCTTGACAAATCTGTTGCACTACCACACCCTTTTTAATGACATCCTCCATCATCTTCAATTCTTCTTCGGAAGGCTTGCCTCCAGAATTCATCTTCAGTATCACGGAGGCCAATAACTGAACCTGCACGCCCAAAATGTAGAATCAACAATTTGTTAAAACAATAACATGTGAATTTTAAATGACAATAACAAATGGTATACGTACCATGTCAGCCTTCCCCTTATTTTTCCTCTTCTTGTTCGAGCTAGTTGTCCCATAATATTTCGTGACTCCGACATGTAATGGGACGCCCCTTAATCGACCTGGATGCTCGGGACGGCCGATCGCTCTATCAAGAACGTCGTCACGACCACTCGGAGTGAATTTCCCTTCCGCAACCTCCTTCAGAACATTCTCCTATAATATATTAAATAAACTTAATTTTATTTTTGTTACTAAAATAAATAGATAGTTAGACATACAAGAATTGAACAATAAAGTTATTAAAACCCGTCTTAATAAAAATAATACTTACTATGTTGGCCAAGACTTCCTGATCATATTCGTTACATGTTCGTGATCCTTTAGGCGTGTGCCCTTCTTTATAAGTTACGTGCCGATTCAAGTCGGTCACACCTTTTGACACCTACACGTTAACTCAAAAATAATATATGTATACATGTATATCAAGCCCAAGTATGATTAAAAAAATCTAATATATAGATGCTACTTACGAGATTTTCTTCTATCAATCTGTAACCGCCTCGAGAACCATAATATACCCCCCGCTTCTGTGAGATGTTAGCACGATTTCTGGCGCTAACGCTCTTCAAATCATATAAAATCGCAAGTAGATGAGACAATTAGAAAATTATAGATACAATTAGAGTTTTAGAAAAATGTAACCTGAAACTTTTAGAAAAATGTAACCTTAAGTAGAGTTTTACAAAAATGTAAACATATGACATGGATACTTAACCTGAAACTTTTCAGTAGCTCGTTTCGCCTTATAATTATCCCATTGTTGCTGAGTGATGTTGGGGTACTTTGTCGGTGGGCTCTTATGCATCTGCCCCGTCTCCTTGTCGACATACAAGTGTAATTTGGCAAGGTCACACTTCTACTGCCTTAAGACTGCCGCTGCCTTACGTAATAGATACTTATCATGGCAGTCTGGAATATCGAAAGCTTCCTGCATCATCATCATATATACTAATAAGCGACTGTCTAATATCATACCTTTATACGAACCTTTATACGGCTTCCTGCCTTATGTAATAGTAACTTATGCAAAATAAAATGGTGTTTAGCTAAAGATATTATCATACCTTTATACGTTTCAAGAGTAAGTTCTGCAATGAAGGATTTATATTCCTGAAATCATCTAAATCAATAGGCACAAACTGTTTGGTTGTACCTCCAATCCAAGTGGATAAATGGCTAGCATTTGGACCAGTAGGAACACCTTTCACACTCCATTTTATTTCCATCGGCGTTTTTGCCGCTATAGCTGCAAGGGCTGCAGAGCACTTCGAAGCACCCCTCTCACCAGGCTTATCCCCCTTATCATTGTTTTCTACTCTTTTCCGTTTTCACCCATGATAAGCCTAAGACACTAAGACCTTAAAAAGAAATGAAATAGTAACGGAACAGAGTCATGCATACAGCGATTCTAAAACCCTAAGACCTTAAAATGAATGAAATAGTAACTGAACAAATAAAGAGTCATGCAGAGATTCTAAAACTCTAAAAACTTAGAAAGGAATGAAACTAGATGATAAAGAGAACGATAAATAGAAAATGAAAACAAAAAGATGAACTTCAATCTTAAAACCCTAAAGACGAAACACAAAAATTACCTGATAAAGAAAATGAGAACATGGTGATGATAAAGAGAACAGGATGATGATCACGAGTACGAGGAGGATGATGATGATACTAAACTGCAAGATTTGTGGTGTAAACGAGGATGATTGTAAACGAGGAGGATGATGATGATAATGTACGTGTGTAAAATTTACTCTATAGGATTGTAAATTATTTTTTATTAAGAGAAACTAAAGTGTTTATTAAGAGAAACTATTGACAACGGTTATCCTACAAACCACCGTTGTTATAGAGTAATGACAACAGTTAAAGCACACCCGTTGTAGAAAGTAATAACACTAAGACAACGGTTTATTTATTATGACCCGTTGTTGAAAGTAATAACAACGGTGAAATTCTAAAACACCCTTTTTATAGATTATGTATATTTTTTTTAATTTTTCAGATACGCGCGCGCGGTATTAAAATTTGAGGCACGAAATAAATTCATTAACTTTGTTCTAAATTAATTTATTTAACTTTGCTCTAAATTTAATTTAATTTATTTTACTTTGCTCTAAATTTTATATTATAGGCGTAAATTACGTTTAATTATTAGCTCGGATCGGGTTTGGCCTGGGAATCAATTCCAATCGGGTTAGATTCGGCGGGTTTGTAATTAATAACTTTATCGATCGGGTTAGTTATTATTATTAGTTTGGTTCGGGTCGAAGCGAGGGAATGATTATAATTGGGCGGGTCGTCGATAATTTCCGGGTCAAGCGGATGTGGTATATATATATCGAGTCTAGATAGGGATCCTCGAATCAGGTCATTTTCTTTTTAATTAAGGACCTGGTTATTATAATTATCATGCATCACTAGTTAACCTGAAACTGATCGGGTGGCCAGGCCAGCAGTTACGGATCGGGCAATCCACTATCTAGAGCAAGTAGCTACGTACTTCGGGTCGATCGCTTTTGGGCCGGGTCGGGGGCACGTGTCATTATTAACCTCGTATATATGTACTACTTTGCAATAATATTGATGATAATATTGATGATATATATAATAATTAATGATGACGACTTCCGGATCATTAATTAACCTCGTACTACTTTGCAATAATAACAGATTCATCAATGCACATGCAAGTAAGTATTATATATACACGTCAATGTTTCCCAAATTAAATAATGATGATATATATATATATGGGGTCGATTGACTTCGTTCATCAAGTACGCTAAAAGGGACGGATATATTGACGATGCATATATATATATATATATATATATATATATAGAATTTGCATCCGGTGAGTACACATATATTAGGTGAGTACGTCCCACGAATCTACACCATTAGATCTAACACAAATCAAGGGCTGAGATTAAACTTAGCTCATACTATATAAACTTGGAATTCTATTCTAACAACTCATAACTCAATCTTATTTTCTCTCTCTTCTTTCACTCTCCCTAAACAAACAACGCTCAACTTTTTTTTTCTCTCCAGTAACTCAACTCCCTCAAATTTTCAAACCTAATTCTAATCTCTCAAATTTCGTTCTCCTGTAACATAAATTCCTTCAATTGATTGCATAATTTCAATCGATTTTCTGGTGATTTCTCGTTGATTTTACTCGCGTATCTGAATATTCGATTGATTGTATAATTTCAATCGATTTCCTGGTGATTTCTTGTTGATTTTCGAATTCAACGTATGATTTTTTGTACGATTCGATTGAAAGTTATGCAAAATTATGTAAGATTTTGATATTCAATCTGATATTGTAAGTGTTCATATTGTTATTGTCGATTGTTCATGCGATTAATGCTGATTGTAATGTTCATAGTAATTCTGCGAAAAAATTAGGGTTATGACATGGTGAAATTGAGCAGCAATTTTAGTTTGTGCTTTGTTAACTTACGATTGATTTATTTAATAATTTGAGATTATATGAATATTTAAATTGTATTATAAACTCATGTTTATATTGTTCGATTTCGGATTTATGTATGTGTTCATATTGTTTGAGAAAAAGTTAAGGTTATGATATTGTGAAATTCATAGCTAGATCTGTTTTTAGGAAAACTGGAGGTATATAGCAGCGGCGGCGATTAGTTAACCTACCGCTGTAAATATACTCGACATATAGTGTAACATTATTACTGTAATATTGTTACTGTAACAATAATAAAGTAAATGTAAACTGAAACTGAAACAGTGTTACAGTAACAAGAGTACTACATTAGTACAGTAACAACATTACTCTATATGATTCAATTTTAATTCCAGCTACTGTTGACTTTTAATTGATATGTGTTTAATAACCAATATATTTGATATTGTGTGATTTTTTCCAATTAAATATGTCGAATTATAACATTGTCGTAACCTTACAAATGATGTTACTGTAATATTATTACTGTAAAGTTATTAATAATGATGGACCACCGGCTTGCGCATATGGTTTAGTTTTTAATGGCTGAATGTTTTGTTTTGAATGTCATAAAATTTGAAGAAGAAGAAGAAGATTGCTTAAGAATCAACCAACACAAAAAGGCGTGCAAAGAGATCGTACATACAAAAAAGAGAAAGATACTGAATAAGTTGTCATGAAGATATATATGGTTATATGAAGACGTCTACGTTATTGAATTTGAAATACTAGTTGAGACTTATAACATTGTTGTGTGTTTTTTATGTGTGATTATGATGTATAATTATTGTAGATGTTCCGACGTTTTTGTGATGTGGTCTTGTAGAAGATTTTAGCATATCATAAGGACTTGTTCGAATATGTTTTCACTTGCTTTTTGTTGTTGAATTGAATTAGAATCATAACTTTGAATATTGTTTTCTGTGTTACTTCGATGAATCAATGTTGTTGCAGTAATATTGTTACTGTAACACTGTTACCATAACATAGTTACTGTATCATGTACGATTTTTCATAAATAAAATAAGTATTACAATAATATTTAATTAGGTTATTCACTTTTGGCATAATATTGCATTTTTTTTTGTTTACTAAGCATTAAGAAACCATAAATAGATGATAATATAAACTATTATAATATATTTTGGCTTTAATGTCTTCAAAGAAGCCTAGTCATTTTACGGGATTAATAGGAGGACAAGATCTTTATCGTTCTTTATTTTATTTAACAGCTTGAGTAGCTCGTTTAAAGGCTTTTAGCTCAAATAGAAGAGCGATGTGCAAACCTTGCACATAGGTATGGGTTCAAATCCCATAAAGCCTAGTTATTTTAAGATCGTATTGTAGGCCTTTCAAGCGGCCATATAACCTACTATTACTTATTGCGTGGTCCACACGACTTAATTAATTTAGTTTAATAGAGAATGTTGTGCATTCATCCTTTTTTTGTAGTTGTTGATGATGAATTATATCGGTGATATTGTAAAATCATTCATTAAAGTAACAATGATACAGTAACCGTGTTACTGTAACATCATTGCTTCATCAAAGTGACACGAAAACAATAAAAGAGTTTTAATTCTAATTCATTTCATCAAGAAAAACCAAGTGAATACAGACCCGTTCATGTGCTTCTAATATACTAAAATGTTTGGCAACAATACACCACAATAATGTGAAAAGTTTACAATAAGTATACATCATAATCATACATTAAAATCCGACAACAATGTTAACAAGCTCATATAGCCTTCCACCTTCAATAACACTTCCGTGTTCACGCCTATCTTCATGACTTATTATTAGTCAGTGTCTCACTCTTTTTTGTAAATACTTTCACCTTGCGCGCCATTTTTGTGTTAGTTTCAAACCATCATCTTCCATTTTTCTGATATCAGAACAAAACATTCGACCATTAGTAACTAAAGCATATGCGAAAGCCGTTGTGTTTCATCACTAGTGATAATTTTACAGTAATAATATTACAGTAACAATATTACAGTAACAGTACTACAGTAACATCATTTGTGAGTTAATTTTAATGTTATGCAATCAAATTTAATTGGAAAAACACAGTATCAAATGTAAAATGTTGTAACATTAGTTCAAGTTCATTCTCTATCATGCAGTAACAAGGTTACGGTAATGCTATTACAGTAACATGTGTCGAGTATGCTACGACAGCTAATTATCAGACTTACCCCAATTTTCACGAAAACAAGTGCAGGTATGAATTTCACAATGTCCTAACCCTAAATTTTCGCACAAATGAGATCGACACCAGAAACATGAACACATACAAATCAAACATATTTTTTTGGCAAAAATTCAATTACTCAGTTTGAGCGAAACATTAACCACAACTTTTTGTGGAAAACAAAAATCTAAATTAAATAAAAATCAATTAACAATTTCTTCATATCAATCAATATAAACAAAATTAATAAGAATAATAATAATAATAATAAGAAGAAGAAGAAGAAGAAGAAGAAGAAGAAGAAGAAGAAGAAGAAGAACAACAACAACAACAACAACAACAACAACAACAACAACAACAACAACAACAACAACAACAACAACAACAACAACAACAACAACGTTCAGTACCGTCATTCGCAACAATTTAAAAAAAAAAATAGTGAGAAAAGAGCAATTATACCTCTTATTCATGTGAAAAACGGAAGAAATTGAATCTTAACTATATTTTTTTGAAGATCAACGCTTGATTATATTGAAAACTTGGCTGGATTTTGAATTTTTTTTGGAAATAGGGTTAGTTGTTGATTTTTTTAGGTTGTACGTGATTTTGGGGGAATTTGTTTGCCAGTTACTAGAGAGAAGGGGGCTAAGTTTGTAGAGAGAAAAATTTTCTAATTATTATGGGACTTGTATGAGAATAAGTTTTCTTTTTATAACTCAGGAAATAGTTTTGTGGCGACGTGGTTCAACGAGAGCTCTTGGATCTAAATGATCCAATGGTCCTTATTGATAGGACCATACTCACCTAAGAAGCTAGACTCACCGGATGCTCACTCTATATATATATATATATATATATATATATATATATATATATATATATATATATGGGGTCGATCGACTTCGTTCATCCAAGTACGCTAATAAAAGGGACGGATATATTGACGATGCATATATATATATATATATATATATATGCTCAAATTAATTAAAAAGGACGGTTTATTGCTTTTTTACCACCTATTATATATAATATATATTATATTATTGTGTATGTATGTACATACGTTTTATCAACAAATAAATGGTTAATAATAATAGGCCATATTCCGATCAGGTAGTTAGATTCGTCGGGCCGTTTTTGCATCACAAACCTGAAACTGTCCAACCCAAAATTAATTAGCTAGTATCGGGTTATTTAATTTAGTTCGATAGAAATCATTATTTATTATCCGCGTGATGATTATTAAGTATCCTTTTCGGGTCGGATCACTTTTAATTATTAAGTATCATTATTAGTATACGTGTGTTACTTCAAAATAACCCTAAACCCTAAAACCTAAACCCTAAACCCTAAACCCTAAACCCTAAACCCTAAACCCTAAACCCTAAACCCTAAACCCTAAACCCTAAACCCTAAACCCTAAACCCTTTTTTATATACTTCTATATATATATAGTAGATTATCGCTATTGATCAAACATCAAAATATTGAACATCAATTCAAACACTTTAAACAACATTCTTTCTCATTGATTTCATTAGGAATAACCTAGATTTTATATTAAAGTACATTACATTCATCCGACATCAAATAAATAAAGATGTTAAATAATCCGGAACAATTCCGGTTAAGAGTAAAAAGCTTTTCTCACTCTGCCACCAACAATCCGGAACAATATTGATGATACTGATGACTTCCGGATCATTAACCTCGTATTTTGTAATAACAGATTCAATGCCTGCAAGTACACGTCTTGCATGTGGAGATAAGGTAGGACGGGTACATCTCAACATATCTCTTGCGGCATCCAACCTGCGAGTATAAGGCCGACGTGGGTAGCCAGAGGACGATGATGATGACGACGCTTGGTTGACAAGTCGGACTGCTTCACGCCTCTCAATCCAATAATCCCTTCGATGTTCAATGGATCCTTTAATCAATGGGTGATGATCAGCGGGAACTACGGCAAGAGCCTCCTCCTCATCTGCAATCAATTTTGTAAGGGTCGTCTCATCGTTGGGAAGGTTAACTGCTGCCATTGATGATATTAATTTTAGGGTAGTTATGTAATATTTAAAGGAGGGGTTTTGAGGCTGTATTTATAGAGGGGTTATGCTGTCGTTGATGATGTTCAATGTATGCTTTAATCAATGCTGGTTCTCCTGTTGTTTATTCACGGGTTTGGACTGCAATATCTTTTAATTAAAAATAATAATATTGAGCAATAACAACGGGTATTGGTTAAAAACCCGTTGTTATTACTAACCACAACGGTTTTCGTGACCACAACCGTTGTGATAGAGTTACTGCATATTGCAGTAAGTGCATTGACTACATAGGAAATGTAACGTACTGCATATTCACACATTTACTCAATCAATAACGTACTGCATGCATGTGAATGTATAGTCGTTTTGGGATTTATAAATGCATGTGAATCAAAGCCTTCATGTGAACCAATGCATGCATGTGAATAAATAACTCCAATAAATAACTCTCTATAAATACAGCCTCAATACAAGCAGGTTATCAACCACATACAAAATTCCCAACTCTAATCAATAACATATTTGCTAAACCATACAAAATTTCCCAGCCTCAATAGTAACATCAACCATACAAAATGTCTGGAACTTTTACTAAACCATATGCTTGAATCATGAAAGAAATGCCTTGTCATATTGAGGGTGGCTACGTTGTGTGTAAAAGTTACAAAAAACTCCGTGATACGCTTATTCGAAATGGCTATTTAATCAGGAAGATGTGGCCAAATTATCATCGCAGGCACTTTACAGGGGAACTCGTTTTCGAGTTTGGGATGTCGGATGCTCATCGTGAGTCCGCATTCAAACTGGCAAGAATGTTTGACAAGGCCGGGCATGGGCGAAAAGATTTTATTGAGAGCACGGACCACCAGCCTGGGCCATATCTATGGGTGGCTTCCGAACATGACCGTTACTGTTGGACAAATGGGGTCGACCTCGTTGAAGTGACCCAGGTAGAGCAGTGGGAAGGGTTGGCTCTGGCCGAGGCTGACCCGATTGATGCATATGCTCTAGCGGTGGCAGCTATCCGGGAGATTTACCCGGACTCAATTTAATTTGTTGTTGTTGTTTGGTTGTAGTTGTTTGGTTGTTTGTTTGTTGTTGTTTTGGCGCCATTTGTGTGTGGCGCCGTTTGAACTTATTATTTAATAATATTAATGTTGATAAGTTAATTTGTTTTTTGACTTAAGTTTAGAAGTAATTAAACTAATTCAATTCAAAGCTATTCAATCGATAAAGCAAAATTAGAATTGAATGACATTCAGGAAATGACATTAACAAATTTGCTAATAAACGACATTGAATTGGTGAAAATAATAAACGACATTCAGGAAATGACATTCACAAATTCACAAATTCACAAATTCACAAATTCAAGAAATAGTTCACAAATTCACAAATTCAAAAATAATAAGGGAGATGATGACAGAAAAATGATCGCTTTGTGATAGAGTTTTTGTGTTGCAGTACAGTCGTATTATTAGTGTTGTGTGTTTTCTATCTACAAATATTGACAACGGTTATCATAAACAAACCGTTGTGATAGAGTAATGACTACGGTTATAGTAGTCTACCCGTTGTAATTAGTAAACACTATGACAACGGTTTATGGTTAATAACCGTTGTTATTACTAACCACAACGGGTATATTTACAACAACCGTTGTTGTTGCTTACCTTTATTTTTTTTTAATTATAATTAGAGACAGCAATATCATAAGCACTATACACTGCAATAATAATCAGCAGAAACCAACAAAGACAGCAATATCATAAGCACTATACACAGCAATATCAGCAGAAACCAAAACATGGAGACTGTATAATGAATGACCAAAAGCTAAATAATTTGGGAATCTTCAACAATGACCAAAGCTAACAAAAACTAAAGACAATACCACCTCAGGATCGGGGACGTTTCTTGCCCGACATAGTTTCTTCGTTAACCCAAATACCTTCACCATGATCATCACGCATATAGATGCTTTCAATGTTATCATGATCAGTGTCAACATTGTCGAAATAAGATACAGTGGAAGAGTGATCCATTCCCTCAAACACGACATCCTGATCATTATCCCCACCATTATCGGGTGCACCCCGTCTACTCCTTATAGATAGTACAACAGACCACTTCTTATCCATAGGATCGGTGACATAGAACACTTGTTTAGCTTGGGATGCCATTATGAAAGGATCATCCTTATTATTGCCAACCTTATCCAAATTGACCAACGTAAATCCCATTTTATCCTTTCGAACACAATTGTTGTTGTTATCAACCCAGTTACATCGAAACAGAGGTATTGTGAAATCAATGTAATCTAATACCAATATTTCTTGAATAACACCATAATAAAGGCATTTTCCCCAAATAGGGTTTTTATCTTTTGAAGTAGCAAAGTGCATTGCCTCAAATTCAGAACTCACACCACTATTTTGCATTGTGCTCAACTCATCTTGCTCGCGGGTGTAAAAAGTATAACCATTAATAGCAAAACCGCTGAAAAAAGTGGCCCTGGCATTTGGACCTAACCCAAGACGTAGTAACCTAGGAGAGATGTCATCACCATACAAATTCTTATACTCCAAGACAACATTCCTAAACCACTCTCCAAATGTCTTCTTATGCTCGTTTGCAATCCACATCTCGCTCTTGTTTGGGTGATCGTATTTGAGCTCATCTTTGTGTTGTTCAATATAAGGTTGCACCTAATCTTCGTTGTTTAGCACATACGTATGTGCTAAATGTAACATGTCACGTGCCACAATTTTTTCAACCCGACCCCTAATACCTTTTCCGGTCATCCAGTCACTATGACGATTCTTTGGAACGCCAATTAACTCCTCAGGGGAGAGATGAGCGTAACAATATGCAAGAGCTTCGTCTAATTGATATATGATTATTTTAGACCGTTTCCCCTCCTTATTTTCTTATTTTTCGTTGCATTTAGTTTAGTTCGGCGTCGGTTTTATCGTATTTTAGCCCCCATCCCGTGTACTCTCATATTATTTAAATCCGTCTCATTTTATAGGAAATATGTTAGGACAAAGACGAGACAGGATGAGAACCGAAAAAACCGTCACAATAACTAGACACAAAGAAGAAAAGAAGAAAAAGGAGGGAAGAGGAGGTGCCAGCCGGTGGTGCCACCGGCAGCCGGCCCACCGGCTTGGCCACCAACCCCATAGCACCAACCACGAAAAAAGGGAAGAAAAGCAGTGGCCCCCAGCCGGCAATGACCACCGGCAGCCGGCCACACCGGCTGGGGCGTCACATGAAGAGAGGAAGAGCAACAAAGGCGGAAGAATTACCAGTGGTCTCCAGCCGGTCAGGGCCACCGGCAGCCGGTTCGACCGGCTGGGGCGTCGCCTAATGAGAGGAAGAGAAATGAAGACGGAGAAGAAGTCAGTGGTGGCCAGCCGGTTGGTGCAACCGGCAGCCGGTCCCACCGGCTGAGCCCCTTTAACCCGCAAATTGGATTTTCGCCTTTCTTTTCTTTCTTTTTGACCCTTAATCCTACCAACCTATAAATACCCCCTTCCTAATTGATAAGTAATATTTTAGTACCGATTTTCCCCATATTTACACCTTTATTTGAATCGATTTTGCGTGATTCTATCGAATTATAGCTCATTATATATTATAATTAACAATCAATAATTTTAATTTAGTTATTATAAATAGTCATTATATTTCTAAAAAGTGGTACTCTTTTGCTATTTCTATTGGTTGTAGGGAAAATGGCAAAAATGAGATGAGACGAGGAAAGCAAGACGGGTTGAGACGGTTTTATAATTAAACGGAGCAACAAAATCCAAGGTCAATGGTTGACCTTTTGCTAATCAGCCCCAAATCACAAGCTTGGTAATTTTGACAGCCAACAATTCAACTATTGAGCAGCAGCATCATTTTCGCACCACCATGGCTTACCTCCGTCTGCCACCCCGCACTCCTCCTCTCCACCATGGCTCGAGCCAGGCGCAACACCACCGGACCTCCAAGCAGCACCATCGTCATCCTCGTCAGCAGCTCGCACCACCACCTCCATTCGACCCACGGTGACAGCCGTTCGTGGTTACCAGCCAGTTGACCGGCAGCCTGGCCACCGGCTGGTGCCCCCTTTTTTGTGCATGAAAGTGAAACAATTAAGCAACGGGTTTCAGCCGGTCATCACCCGGCTGCCGGGTACTCGGCTCGGGATCCCTCATACTATGAAATGGTCATTTTGAAGCAGAAGTTGTGAGCCGGTATGGTCGACCGGCTGCCGGTAGACCGGCCCAGACTCAATCACGCATGAAATTGAGGGTGGGTTTGTTTTTGAATGAAAAGAAAAAGCAGAAAACAAAGAAAAAGAAAAAAAGCAGAAAAGAAGGAAGGAAAGAAGAGGAAGCAGACAAAAAGTGCAGAAGGAAGACGGACCACATTTTTATGGGGGAAGGGGACCCAATATTAGATTAATATATTACTCCCTCCATTCAACTCCACACTACACTTATCTTTTTTCACGTTTGCCAACGCGCCTTTTGCATCGTAAATATAGTTCGCTACGTATTTGCAAAAATTATACAAGTTAGATATTTTTAATATACTCTTAAAGACGAATCAAACAAGATCCCACATGAATATATTTTCTCTTATGCATTAGCCGGAAATTGAAAGATTCTTCCGACTTGTGAATAGTGTCAAAAAAGAAACATACAATGTGGAGTTGAATGGAGGAAGTACTAGACTAGAATACTACTCAGGGGAAACAGATCCAATTAGTAGTAGAATTAGAGTAGAATAGTTTTAGATAGATATTTAGACCGTCTCTCTAGAAGAAAAACCCGTCTCACTAGATTAGATTTTCTTAGTTTAATTTCTTCCTTTAATTCTTCCCCAAATTTTGTAATAGTTTACGTCACTCGGTTTTTGTATGAAGATTAGATCGAAAGATCGGGTTTTTATTCAAGTTCGTAACTTTTCCGTCTCGTCTTTGTTAATCGGTAAAGATTCAATCTTTCCTCTTTATTTTCATGTTTATTTTCATTTACTTGTCATTTAATTAATCTTTCATGCTTGTCTAATTAATTTACATGTTTAATATGTCTTATTTTGCTAGTTTTGTGTCCAAGTTTTCGTCTTTAATGATTTTCCTTATTAATATGAGTGTGTAGTGTATTACTAAGGTAGATGGGGGAGTTAGTGTAGGTTTATAAGTTGATTATGATAATTGGGCATAAAGATTGAGTCTTTTGGTAGTCTATTTGTCTTGTGCATACAAGGTGTTTGTTGAAATGCTTAAATGAGTAGTTTGAGTATTTTCCTTGTTTAATTACTAGTTTGAGCGAGAGCTCGACTTGTAACGTGTTTGTGTGTATTTTGAATGTTTAGGGGGAGGTTAAGGCGAGATCCCGACCGATCCTTGGGCTAGGGCTCGTCTCACACCGAGAGGTGGAGACTTGCCTAGAGACCGTCTTACACCGAGAGGTGGAGACATATCTAGACTCACCATTAGACTAGTTTTAACCCTCGTCATAATCGACCTATACCTACATTAATGAACCCATTCACCTTAGTCTTTTTTAATCCTTGTTTAGTCTTTTCTTGCTTCATTGCTAGTTTTAATTATTGCATGTAGTTCGTCTTTAGCATTTGAACCTCTCATCTTCGTCCGAACTAGACTAGATAAGAACAAAAATCGATAGCCAATCCTAACTGTCCTTTGGGTTCGACCTCCTTACCCTACTACATTAATTAGTTTGGTATAGAGTCTTATAAGTATTTGTTTGACCGGGGGAGGGCGACTAACCCCACGTCACTAATTGAACCTAGACACACAACCCTAGACACAAAAAAACCCTAGATTTTAGCCTTCAATATTCCTAATCATTACTCTAATCCTTTGATAATTAGCACTAATTACTCTAGTTTTCTACTTAGTTATTTTTAGATCTAGTCTTTCCTTTAGTTGTTTTTGAACAATTGGGTTGTAATTTGAAGAGAAGAAGACATTCTTATTTGATTATTAATCCAAGTTCTATCCTTTATTACAAGTTTTGGTATAATTCTTCATCCTTATTTTCATTACTAGTCTTTTAATTACTTGTTCTTGTTCATTTGCTTAGTTTTTATGTTGAATATGCCTTCCTTTGTTTGTTCCATATCAAAGTTTTCGTCTTTAATGTTCTTCATCATTAGTATGAGTGAGTAGTGTTAGACTAGGGGAAGATGGGGGATTTAATGTGAGTTTATGGGTTGATCATGGTATTTGGGCATAAAGATTTAGTCTTTTGTTAGTCTATTTGTTTTGTGCACACAAGATGTTTGTTGAAATGCTTGAATGAGTAATTTGAGTATTTTCTCATGCTTTATTGCTAGTTTGAGTGAGAACTTGAACTTGTATTGTTGTTATGTGTGTTTTGGATGTTTAGGGAGAGGTTAGGGCGAGAACCCAATCGAACCTTAGACTAGGGCTTGTCTCGCATCGAGAGTTGGAGGCTTGCTCTTTAATCCGTCTTACACCGAGAGGTGGAGACATGTTTAGACTACCTTTAGACTAGTCCTAATCCCCCACCATAATTGACTCATACTTGCATTAATGAACCCATCCACCCTAGTTCCTTTTAATTATTGTCTTTACATCGTATTTCTACCCTCTTGTTAGTCTAGTTTATTATTATTCATCTTCAACTTGCTACTAGCTAGAACTAAACTAGAACTCGATTAAACCGCCTTAGAACCATAATTACCGTCCCTTGGGATACGAACCTTGCAATACCCAACGAATACTCGTTCGCTTGCGAGGTTAAGTAAAACTCCATCACTAATATAGCACGTTCAGCAATACAACCTTCTGGACGATACCGATTAGATGTATAGTCCTTGTAGACTTTCATCAATCTTTCGAAAGGATACTGGTATCTCAAGTACACGGGCCCAAGGTACAAAATCTCCCTAACCAAGTGAGTGGTCAGGTGAATCATGATAGTGAAGAAAGAGGGTGGAAAATACATTTCAAAATGACAAAGAGAGGTGACAACGAGGTCCTGCAATGAATCCGCATCATCGGGATCGATGACTTTATCGCATATGGACTGGAAGAAGAGACAGAATCTGGTAATAGCATATCGTACCTTTTCAGGTAAAATGGAGCGAATAGCCACGGATAGTAATTGTTGCATCAAAGTGTGGCAATCATGTGACTTTAACCCGGTGAGTTTTAGATCTTGCATCGACACAAGGCTTTTGATGTTGGACGAATAACCATGTGGCACTTTAATTCCATTCAAGCATGCACAAAACTCTTTTTTCTCATTCCGTGAAAGGGTATAAGCTGCTGGCGGTAAAAATGTACCATTACCTCTCTTCTGTGGTGCCAATTCTAGCCTAATACCCATCATTTGCATATCTTCCCTAGCTGCGGCGTTATCCTTTGTTTTACCGGGAACATTCATGAGGGTATTGATAATATTATCACAGACATTTTTCTCAATGTGCATGAATTCGAGGCAATGCCTGACCTCCAGGTCAGGCCAATATGGAAGTTTATCAAAAAAATATGGATCTTTTCTTATACCCACGAGTAGACAATTTAGAGCCGTTCTTCTTCCCATATTTTATCTCAATATGCTTTACTTTCTGATAAACTTCATGCTCACTCAAAATTCTAGGAGGTTGACGATGTTCTTGACGTCCATTAAATGCTTTCTGCTGCTTGCGATAACAATGGTCAGGATCCAAGCCCCTCCTATTTCCCAAATACACATACTTATGAGAACACTTCAAGTATTCAGACTCGATATCCTCCCCACACAATGGACATGCCTCTTTCCCATGCACCGTATGCCCAGAAAGGTCGCCATAAGCCGGATAGTCGGTTATTGTACACAATAACATCGCTCTCAAATTGAAAGTTTCATTCCTATATGCATCAAATACTTCTATCCCACTATCCCACAAAATTCGCAAATCATCTAAAAGAGGTTCCAAATAGACATCTATATTATTTCCAGGTTGTTTAGGGCCGGAAATTAACAACGACAACATCAAGTACTTTCTTTTCATGCACACATATGGAGGTAAGTTGTATATTGCCAACACTACTGGCCAAGCACTATGTTGGGTACTCATGTTTCCATGTGGGTTCATTCCATCAGTGGACAGCGCTAGACGTAAGTTTCTAGGTTCAATGCCAAACTCGGGATACTTAGCGTCGAACGATTTCCATTGCATACCATCTGCCGGGTGTCTTAGCTTCCCATCATTTATTCTTCCAGTTTCATGCCAAGTTAACATTTTTGAATCATTGCTATTCGCAAACATCCTTATGAATCTTGGTATCACTGGAAAATACCATAACACCTTAGCCGGGATCCCTTCCTTATCCTTATAACGCCACTCAAAACAAACCGGACAATTGGTTAAGTTTTGATATAATTTTCGATACAATACGCAATCATTTGGACATGCATGTATTTTCTCATATTTCATACCCACCCCTCTAATTAGTTTTTTAGCCTCATATGTCTTAACGGGAAGAACATTACCATCTGGAAGCATGTCGTTTATCAAGGCTAATAAACTAGTGAAACACGTGTCACTAACCCCATTTGCCCCCTTGATATTATACAACTTCACCACAGCCGACATCTTTGTGTACTTACAACCAGGGTACAGAGGCGCTTCAGACTCACACAACTTCTCATACATGTTGTCAAGGTCATCCAAATTAATGTTTTCATCTTCAAAAGCATTTGATTCATCATCTTTTTCTTCATTATCTGTAGACCCAACATTCAACTCGTCTGCTTCCAACTCAACATACTCGGCAAACTCGGGATCATCAGTTATCCTTTCGTATACCTCAAGATCATCTTCTTCAAAATTATTATCTTCCTCTAATGATTCCCCATGAAAAATCCAACGGGTATAGGATCGACTAAAACTATACTTTTCTAGGTGAATTTTAACGTCCGGAATAGCCATATACCTAATATTACCACATCTTTCACAAGGGCATGGAATACTAGAAGAACCATTCAAATTGTTCGCAACGACTTCATAAAATTCAGCTAAACCATCCTTATAGTTTGGGTCACTCATATTCGCAGCATTCATCCAAGTTCGAGTCATTTATCTACATTCGTAGTATATATAGTAAGCCAAGTAATTCAGAAAATCCAACTAATTAAAACTAATTCAATAATAAGCCAACTAATTCAGAAAATGCAATGTATAAGGCAACTAATTCACAAATAAACGAAATTCAGGAAATCAATAAAGAAAAATTATTAGAATACCTGATTAATAAGAAATAGCAGACGGAGATGATGACAAAGAGACGATCAGGAAATCAATAAATTATTAGTGTTTGTGGTTTTGTGATGCAGTATAATCGCTTTGTGTTTGTGTTTTTGTGTTGCAGTACAGTATTATTAGTGTTGTGTGTTTTTTTCATCTTTATTAAAAGTATTGACAACGGTTATTATTCATAGTCACCGTTGTTATTAGGTTCCTTATTTACAACGGTTAACAAAGTTATATCCGTTGTTACAACTAACAACAACGTACAACAAAATCATATCCGTTGTTATTAATTTAAGCCAAATATTGCGCCAAATTAATAACACATTATAACAACGGGCTTTTCATACCCGTTGTTATTACTTTTCCTTATTTCGCGCTAAATTAATAACAACGGATATAGAATAAACTGTTGTTATTAGTAAATTTATTTACAACGGTTATTTTAGTTCACGCCGTTGTTAAAACTAATAACAACGTTCGAAAAACTAATACCGTTGTTATTAGGTTTAATAAAATTCCGCGGAAAAATAATTCTCCATTCCACAACGGTTTTTCTTTATTTTCGTGAGTATGCGTTGTTGATGGGGCGTTGTTATTGCATGTATTTGTAGTGGTGAAAGCACTTCCTGGTGAGGGAAGCTGACAATTGGTGGGCTATCACTAGTGCCACCGCTACTCTCGAAGAGGACTTCAACTGGGCTTGTTTCAAAGCTCTTGTGGAAGGTAGATTCTATCCTAAAGAGCTTAAGCAACAAAGGCTTAAAGAGTTTATTGACTTTAAACAAGGCAACTTGTCAGCTCAGGACTTCACTACGGAGTTCAATAAGCTTGCTCATTTTGCTCCAAGACTTATTCGAGATGATGAGGACCGAGCGTTCTATTACCGAAACAAGTTGAGTGCCGTTCTGCAAAGTAAAGTGAGGAGGAATACTACCTCCTTTGGAGATCTTTATGATGATGCTTTGTGGGCCGAGAATTATATGAAGGCTATTAGAGATGAAGCCTTGATGAATAATCTCTCTCCTTCTTATGCTCCTAGGACGAATGTTTATGGGAAGAGACCATTTATTCCGTCTCCTTCTAATTCTTATGCTAACAAGAGGAGATTCAATCCTCCTTCCAATGCAAACACAAGAAATCCCGCTCCTTTCATTCCTAGAGCTACTTCAAATGTGG
>JAIUZE010036925.1:0-12719 GCA_022085475.1 Heliosperma pusillum | reverse complement strand
AGACTACAACATAAATCCTAATCTACCCATCTTACCCTTCTATCTCACGGTTTATTATTTCTTAAGGTCAAGTTATTTAGGCAAGGGTACACAAACGTGCGTCGGGAGCAAAATAGCTCTGATACCAACTGTGACACCCTCAAATTTGCGGAAAGAAAAAAAATAATTTAACTGAATAAAATATGAGAATACATAATAAAGGTGTCTTAAATACAAAGGTTCATAATGAAAAGAAATAAAATTATACATAAGAATTATACAAGACGGGAGACATATCTCCCGTATAAATACGGAAATAAAAGAGTGTATAATAATATACAATCTAAGAACCGAATATAGGTCCAAGGTAAATACTTTGCTCGCTAGCTCGTCAATGTACCCAAAGTATGCATCACCACCTGTTCGACCTCATTAAATATAAACACGGAAGCCACAGTCAGTGGGGAGTAACTCCGAGTTCTCCCAGCCACGAAATGTCGAGTTTAATTAAACATGAATACATAAAAGCAATGTATATGGAAAATACAAAACCTTAACATATATGATATGCTTTTCATGTTATGAAACAATTAACTAACATATAACCTAGCATATGAATGCTATCATGTGAATCCGATAATAAACTATAACACGAGGTAGGGAAGCTGGTATGCTAGCTCAGAGGTTACCTAGTAACATGGCCATGATACTCTCAAACCCTAATCCAACATAATATCATGTGAATCAGTTAACAATCGGTAATCCAAACTCTATCAACCTTCGCCGGCTTGCATCTCACCTTCTAAGATTCATAGAATCATACAAACATGAAAGACAAATACTTCTACAAACAGGCATAAGTTCTTAGCACAGTCAATAGACGACTTCTGTAACTCGAGGCTATACAACAAGGTAGGAAAACATCCTAGTCCTAGACTGATCAGACCTAGCGACAACAGCTAACCCATCCTCGTCACCATGACATTAACCGTACATGGAAACTCTACTAGGCGACCCCCTAAGCAGAGTTGGCTAGTACTTAAGCTGGCTCGATTCCAAAAGTGGAAGCAATTAGGCGCCATGCCCCGGCTTGGTATCAAAATCCCAGGCCAGTGACACAAAAGCTATCAAGCCATGAACATATACTCGTTAAAGATAGTAAGGCCTATCAATGTCATGGTCCAAGATACTCATTTAGAATTAGAATGGTCAAGACGCCATATACTCATAATTCTATATGGGTACTTAGTCAACACGACACCAACCATATAATCAAACAGTCACGGGAAAAACCTCCTATCATGTGACTAATTGCACATAAATCATATTCAAATATCATATCGCCTATATCTACTAAGGCTCATTCCTCATTCATTAAATAAAAAACCTTACCTGAAGACAAATCCCCGACCCGAGTCCCGCGGACGGGTTATCGTGAAAACGGGGCTGACTAGATCTTAGTTTGGCCAAACCCGTTTGGTCAAACCGGCTAGAAACAGAGTCTTAGCCATTTAGGCTTGAACATAAGAATATCACATTTCTTTCATGCTATTTCATTCTAATTTCTAACATGTGAATTATTAATTCTTACCCAACCCGCTTGACTTAAAGGATATCAAATTAAACTATAATCTCGTATTATAATTTCTAACATGTGAGGAATTATAATATTATGAAAAATACTTTTAATTAAATAATTTACTTATTAAAATTTCCCACTTGCTAAATATTACAAAACACGATAAATTAACACTAAACTCAAAAACCGTCACAAGACCAAAAAGGTGACTCTTGGGCTGATTTTGGGCCGGACCTAACATGGGCCTGGACTGGGCCCACGGCTTTTTTGGGCTGTTTTGGACTGTTTTGATCGACTTTACTAAAAACCGTTTCCTAATATTTCCCGCATGCTTAACATATTTAAAACCCGTCAAAACAACAACAAAACAAACAAGTATCGACACAAACACCAAGCCAACTCACGGACCCACCATCAACCAATCCAGACCGGCCTGGACCGGCCTGAACCGGCCTGGACCGGCCTGAACCGGCCTGAACCGGCCTGGTTTGGGTCGGTTCTCCAGCCCATTCACACGGTTCTACCCACAAACAAACACCAAAATATTTCCAACATGTTTAATTAACAAACAACCATTTTAACAACCATCCATACAAAAATCATGATTATGAACAAATCATACAAATTTGTCAAGAACACTAATCATGCTAATTATTCATACAACATAATAAAAATAACTACTTATCATGTTACTAACTAAAAATCATAAATCAACAACATAAAGAAAAACATAAGAACAAAAGATGAACCAAAAACAAAAGAAACATAAGCTATGTAACATTAAATCGTCGAGTAACTCGGAATCGTTACCTTAGCTAGCAAAACCAATTAGCACAAAAAAATAAGAAGTATAAACCCGTCTACTAATCTTCACCCAAAATATACGAGTCTCCAAACTCGTCTTCAAAATCTTCCCCTATACGAAATGACAAGAAAAACTTATTAGAACTTAAAACTTGATTTCCATAATTAAATGTTGAAACGATTTTTCGATTTGAATAAAACCGTACTTGAAGATGGAGAGCGAAGAGGAGATTTTAGAAATATAAGTTAGGATGGATTTAAATAAGAAATGAAGGTTTTATGATGATTTTGCTCAAGAACGACGAAGAACGAATGAAGAACGACGAAGAACGAATGAAGAACGATGAAGAACGATTAATTAGCTCTTAATTTGATTTATTGTAAAATGAAAAGTTGTTAGTGAGTAAAGTGGGGTGTGTGAGCCGTGTAGTTATAGAAGAAATAATGAGTCGGGTTTTGAAATTGTTATTACGGAATTGACTCGGTTTAAATAAATCTATTACGGTAATTGATTTAATATTAAGTTAATTAAATCAATCATCAAGATATTATGTTATTGTAATCAAAAGAAATGAAAATATCAAGGCCTAAGAGAGGGTGAGAGTGCCGTGTGATATGGTGCTTGTCGGGTCTGTTTTGTAAACGATTTGCGTAATTTCCGTTGACAGATCGATAAAGTAACAAATATCTTAGATATTTGTATTAGTTTAATCGAAACAATCAAAAGATCTAATTGTGAGTGGAAAAAGATGACATGGGCGTGTGACTCATGCCAAAGTCGAGTTTCGGGTTTGTTTCGGGATTTAAGATGACTCGGGAATAGTTAAATGACGTTCGGGTTAAAACCGTAAAAGTTATTCTTAAATTCCGAATAAATTCAAAATAATTATATTAAATTATCATAAATCTAAATAAATCTTAATAAAAATAAATTAAAAATATTATTTTTTTTAAATAAAATTTCGGTCTTCAAAATTACAAGGCGAGTCGGAAAAAGTCAACGAAAGTCAAAGTTGACTTAAAAATCAAGAAAAGTCAAAGATGACTTAAAAGTCAAGAAAATTTTATGACGACTTAAAAGTCAAGAAAAGTCAATGACGACTTTAAAAAGTCAAGAAAAGTCAAAGACGACTTAAAAGTCAAGAAAAGTCAAAGATGACTAAAAACGGGCTTTTCATGAAATCTCTCAGAAATTCCAAATACGAACTCGGAATTTTAAAATACGACTCGAAACAATAAATTCTATTTTAAAAACTTAACCTTGCTGGAAAGTATCCCTAAGAAATTTTACTAGAAAAATGGGGTACTTTTCGGGTTGTTACAATTGATATAAGAATTGATGAATTGTGATGATAGATGATATTTGTGTTATGCCTTAGTGAAATTGTGGAGATTTGTGTGACTAGTACCTGTCCAAATAGGACGCAGGCCGACTGCAATTTTCCTGCACTGATCCCTTTTCGTAAAATGATCATATCTCCTTCGTTACTTGCTTGTTTTGGGCTTGTGACATCCCGTTGGAACCGTAAGAGGATAAGCTATCACCTCCATTTAGAATTACTGCATTTTCATGTCTAGAACTCTAGTTATGACCGTTTGAAGTGGACCCTTGTTTTCGTTGGTTTCCAAACAACGTTGTTTTGGAGAGGTATCTATGTTTTTTATTCATTATGCTTCATAAACTTGTTCTAATGCTTATGTATCATGTATTGACTCATGTTTATCATATGTAAACTTATATGATTCCCTATTCTCATGTTTTGTGACGGTTGTTGGTATGTTCCCACTTTGAGTCGGTTTTTACAAATGATACGGTTTGAGCACTATTTTGTCTTGTGCTTTGTACTCTCATTCCCTTGGCTACCTTCCCGTTCGTAAGGCTGGAATGTCGGAACGGAGAGGTATCCTACTGCTAAATTGCATGTGTAGTGGGCATACGACGACGTTGTTGGGAGTTGAACGCTTTGCGTTGATCGACCCGGCCGTCAAATGTTGTGTACTTGCGAGGTGGTGTTATTTGCATGTAGCGTACCGCTTGTTATGAGGCTTGTGCTCTTTTTCGCCTCTTTCGGGGATTATCGACCGAATTTGGGGTACTCGGCGTTTATGATTGACCGAGTCTTGGATGCGAAACGTTTATCGCATGTCGAATCGGAACACGTTATTCCGAAGAGTCTGAGCCAGGTTGACTAGGAACCATATTATTATAGTCGTCAGACCAGGAGGAAATTAGTCTACAATCGAAATGGGTTGAATCGTGTAGCGTATTCAGGGAAGGTTTTACTCCGTGGATGCCTGTAATCATACTTGCCATGTACACGGTGCTAGTGCGTTTCATTTACCGTGAGAGATGTCGTCTTTGTGTCGTCGTTCTTGAATGCGTGATTTCATGACTTATTATTCATGGTCATTGAATGATTGGGCATCGTCTATGTATTAGTATGCTTGAATGGATGATAATATGATGGATTTATTGTGATCATCGCATGACTTGGCATGGTTTGTTTGTCGAGTCTCAATCTTATCAAACTTATACCGCTAACGGTGAGATGCAAGCCCTAGTGAGCATATTCGGTTGCCTAAGAGTGTTTTCCCTGAGTCTTTGTATCACATGATGGATTCGGATTTGTATTCTATATGCTCTTATCATTATATATTGAATTGCCTATCTATTTTTATCGTATCTCACATGTATATCTATATATGCATGCTTCTACTTTGGTATTTTCTTCTATGTACGTTTGATGTGATATGGCTGGGAGAACCCGGAGTTACTCCCCACTGACTGTGGCGTTCATGTTTTTCATAGATGAACAGGTTGCTTGATTTGGATGGCTTTTTGCTTATGATATTTTGGGTTCGGGTGTGAGCTAGCGGGCGTTGCCCCTGGAAGAATTACCTCTAGACGTTATTGTAGCTAGTTGCTAATCACTTTGACATTTATAACATTTTGAGAGACTTCGTCTCTTTGTTGTATTTCATACTTTAGTTTGTAATATTTGACACTCCTTGTATACTTCTTCTTGCATGTGTAAAAGTTGAGACTTACCTAGATACCCCATTGACACACTAGCATAGATCCGCACTAGACTTCTCCTCTACCGCATTAGTGAACCCATATCCCTAGATCTATTCCATTATTGATAAATTTCTATTTACATTTCTTTGTTTAGTCATTATTTGTTGTCTTTAGTTATTTAATCACATCACCTTCCTTGTTTGGGCTAAACAAGACTATAATCTCACTAAGTAAAATTACACCATCCTTGTGGTTCAACACTCTAAATAGTACTATTTTGTGTTAATATGTTTGCTTGGGTTGTAACGACTTTTCATACCCATCAAAATGGCGACGTTGCCGGGGAGGTCAAGAAATTGATATTAGTGTAGGCTTAGATTTGTTCGATTACGTTTATTTTGTGTTTTAAAATGTTGTTCTATCTTTGTTTTCCTCAATATGATGATGAAGAATTTTGGGCTTCTCTTGATAGACTTGTGCAATTTCTTGACTCACTAGATGACCATGGTTTAAGTAAGGAGAAATTGCGTTGTACAAATGAGAATGCAATAAATTGTCATGTTAGATCTTTGCATGATTTCTTATGTGTTGTTGATTTATCTTCTAAATCGGATGAGGAAGCATATGATCATTTTAATTGGTAGAATCGTGAAAGTAGAAAGCCTAATTTTTCTTTGTTGTTGAGTATTGAGGACAATACTATTGTGGATGTTGCTGAGGCTTTTGAGCCTTTAAGTGATGATGTTGTGGATGAGAAATTTGGGTTATTTGAGTTTGAGACCGTGTTATTTCATGATAATTATGAGTTAGGTGAGCCAGGTGATACACTTGATATGGATGAAGTTAAGAAACTTGAGGTATGTAAGGTGGAGCCTTTGAGTATAATCACCCCTTTTGATGATGTTTTTTAAGGGTGAAGGATTTGTTTATCTAACTGAAACTTTTCTTGATTCTTGTGATGCTAATCAGTTTGATAGCGGGCCTTGTTGGGATGACTGTATTGAGAACTCTTGGGATGCCCAAGTGGATGCTATTGAAGGCGCCTTAAATGGTAGTGGAAGTAGTTATCATTAGTTTTGTGAGTTTGACCTTTCGGAGAGTGAGTTGGTTGAGATAGGGCCGCTTTTATGGATGAAATGGCCAAAAGTGAAGTAAAGGGTCATGTTGAAAACCATGTTGAAGTCACTTTCAAGATTTTGGACTCAGTTGAAGATAGAGACACTGTAGTCTGCTTTTTAGTTTTCTACGAAATAGAACTTCTGAGGAAGACAAACCAACCGATAGTCGATTGATGAATCAGAGGGCAACCCGCGTAGTTAGAGTCGCATCAACCCGAAATAGAAAAATCACAATCGGAACGCAATAGAATACCTTCACCCGGGCTACCCTTTAAATAGAGAAGCACGGGCAAGGCAGCATCAAGGTGTTCTTGCCGTGGCTGAATAAGAAAACAGGAAAGAATGTATACCGCATAAGTTAAATCGAGACGTTTACAGGTAAGGTAAACAAGTCGACCAAAAAGACGACGATATGATTCAATATCTTCCAAAATCGAACCACTTGCTAAACTAAATTTATGGTTTGGTTCAAGTGGTGTGACAGACGGCTTAGCACCGAGTAAAACAGTCTCATAAATAATATCAAGAGCATACTTCATTTGGCTAAGATATATCCCTTGGGCACTATGGGCGACTTCTAGGCCAAGGAAGTATTTAAGAGGGCCCAAATCCTTCATATAAAAAAAGTTTCCCAAATATGACTTGAAAGCGGCAATGGCGGACGAATCATTGCACACAATGACAAGGTCATCAACATAAATAAGAACAAATAGAGGCACTTGTCTTGCGAATTTGAAAATAAGGAATAGTTGGAATAGGACTGACGGAAACCTTTTCTCCTAGATGGCAGTGGCGAGTATAGTAAACCAACACCTAGACGCTTGACGGTGGCCATACAATTACTTTTTAAGACAATAGACTTTCCCCACTTTACCACGACCAAAGCCCGAAGGAAGTCGCATATACAATTTTTCACTCCAACCATCATGCAAAAACGCATTATGAACGTCCATTTGGTGTAATTCCCATTTATTGACAGCAGCAACAAACAAAAAAGCACGAAAGGTAACCATTTTGACCACATCGGTAAATGTCTCCCCGTAATCGAGAGAATATATTTCATCCTTCATCGTTGCGCACCATTTCTATTTTACCGTTCAATAGTGCCATCATATTTGTATTTAATTCAGTACACCCAAAGACACACAAGCGCCTTTTTATTAGACGGAAGATCAGTCAGCTCTCACGTTTCGTTGCGTTCAAGAGAATATATTTCATCCTTCATCGTTGCGCACCATTTCTCGTCCCGAATAGCTTCTGTAAAAGAGGCATGCTCATCACTTTCTGTAATCGCTGCAAGAAAATCCTGATCTCGTGCGGAAAAAGAATGAGAATCAATGTAATTTGATAAGGAATAAGGAGTACCTGAGGGCGACAATTCTAGACTTGGTGAGCGCCGTTTCATAAAACACAACATCACGGGAAACAAAAAAGGACTCCGTCACAATATCACCAAATTTCCATCATTTTTTATTTTGTGGATATCCAACAAAATGCAAATCCGTCTCCTTATTTCGAACTTGTCACCACGCGTATTTTGGTTGTGAGCAAACCACAAACAACCAAACTCACGTAAATGTTTAAATGACGGGGAAATACCATAAAGACATTCATAGGGGGTTTTATTGTGAAGAAACTCAGTTGGAGAACGGTTTATTAAATAAGCGGTAGTAAGAATGCATTCCCCCCTAGAAAGACTTTAGCAAATTAGCCTAAAAAGGGAGGGCCCAAACGACAGTTAAAATGTGACGGTGCTTGCGTTCAACGCGGTCATCGGCCATTTTGTTGGGGCGTGCCAACGCAAAAAGTTTGAAAATGAAGCCCTTTTTGAAAAAATAATCAAGGCATGCAGTTATATTCATTACCGTTTTCACGTTCAACAAACTTGACGGATTTAGAAAACTGCTTGTCAATCATAGAGAGAAAATTCATAAACATATCGATAACTTCCGTCTTATCAATCTACAAATAAACCCAGGTTGCCCCTGAATAATCATCAAGTATTGTGAGAAAATACTTCGCACGATATGAAGAGACAAGACGATAGGGTCCCCAAAGATATGAAGAGAATACTTCCGTTCCATTTCCCAAGGCAGAACCACGAGCAGCCCCCCTATCTTGGCATGACGAAGCTCAATCAAAGAGTATGGACGATCACCCCACCAATCCGGAAAACGGTGAGATTTAATATAACAATTAGAAGTTCATGACCCCGAGTATCACAAAACAAGCAGAATAGCTACCGACGCTCACCCTTCTCTTCATCACGGAGAGCACGCCAATCAAGATGTGTTCGTCTAGAAGGAGGAGTGGCAAAAGCAACCACGTCCAACATATTTAGTAAGTCATTAGATTAAGGGAGGGAAGGGGATCGATTTGATACTCATGGGAGCGAATATTACCATAAAACCTAGGGTCGAGTCCCATACAAAACTATTGAAGACGTTCATTGTTAAGTCGCTGAACAGTCGCGGGTCCGATATTACACTCACATTTTCCATATTTAGAGGAAAACAGGGGTTCATGAACAATTAGAGAGTCTTAAATAGACTTAAGTTTCCACTAATATGTGGTAACGTCCATACCTTTTTTTTGGTTGCAATTGCATATTTGAGTCTTGAGACCATCAGTAATGGTTCCGACAACAAAAAATGTGCTTCGAGGTCAGCCCATAGAACCGCAGCATCATCAACATACGAGACGATGTCACACGACAAGAAAATAGAACTCAAGCGTCTGCTCTTGGGAACTGAATGTAGTCGCCAAATTGTATTTGACGACTGAAACTAGTCGCTAATACCTAGTCGTAAGCCTGAGTCGCCAAATGGAATTCAGGCGACTGATTTCAGTCGCCAAATGTGGCGACTGATAAAAGCGTCCCCAAATTAAGAAAAAGGCGACTGACATGGGTTGCCAAATTAGCGGCTGAATAGGCCTGTTGTCGCCAAACTGGCGACTGAAAACAGTCTCCATTTGACTGAGTTCAGTCGCCAATTTGGCGACAGCGTAGCTCTTTAGTCGCCAATATGGCGACTGATATTAGTCGCCATGACCAATGACAGATCAGTAGCCATTGGTTTGGGTACTCTGTTTTCGCGACTGAAAACAATCGCTATATGAACATTTCAGCCGCCAAAAACGCTGCTACTTTGCAAAAAAATATCCATTTTTCTCATGCCATTTCATTTTCATACCCTGCACGAAAGTTTTCTAAAATAGGAAACAACAACAATGAAAACATTTACAACACCACATAGAGAAACCAACACTCTCATATATAAAATGAGAATCAATCCAAGTTTACAAGTCCTGAAAAAAGAAAAGAAATCCGAGTTTAAACATCACAATTAGCAAAGATTTTTAAACATAACTGACATGACCTAAATCAAGTGTTAAGGAACCTCATTCCAGCTGGAAAACCGCCACCTCCATTGGAATCTCTAGGATCTCGGGGAAAGGGACGCGAACCCTGGTTGCATGTGTTGAAGAAGGTTGCCATGGGGGTAAAATTTTCCTTCATTACCCGAACTTCTTCATCCCTTTCGGCGTTTTTTCTCCTTTACTCATCTAGCTGGGCTTGTATTTTACTTACGACTCCCGGTTCGTAAGTTTGCTTCGAGCTAGAAGGCATCCTTGCCCTTGGGACTTGGTAGAATATATCTTTAGCCAAGCCAAGTCCGTACACGGATCCTTTCTTGACGGCTTCAACCAAGTCAAACCAAATCAGATTATTGGGCTTATCGGGGTGCTTTTCTTTCTCGCCTAAAAATGCATCCTACAAAATATAAACATTATGATTAAAATGGCTACAAAACAGCTTAAACATTCACAAAAATGAGCTTATATATACAAATATAAAATTGTTTGAAACTTACATATAGTTCCTTTTCTTATGGCTTAATGAAGTATCTTCTACCGTCTTGCTGTCAGAAATGGGTGTCAAGCCTCTTATCTTTTTTATTCTTACCTTTCTAAACTAAGAAAGACATGTATAAGAAGATTTTAATAATAAAATAATGGACTTAAATTATAATTTTTAAATATGTAATATAATGGATTAATATCTAAACTTACACCCAAAACTTGATCCAAGAAAGATCTAGATCCCCCGTGATGTGAAGGCTCAGCTGCTCCTTCTTTCTTTCCTCCTCTTTTGTTGATTGAGGCTTGGATAAACTTAGCCTTAAACTCCGGGGTTTCGCGATACTTAAACATGGCTTCATATGCACCACCTACAATTTAAATTAGTATTATAAAAGATGATAAAATTGAATTAAATTATAACTATATACAAATAACAAAAGTAATTAAATACCTCTCATATGTCCCGACTCCTTTTTCTTCTTGACAACCTTATACATGTTGTCCCTCAACCGTCTTGTGCATGTATCGTTGTACCTTTCACGTACAATATACTCTAATCCCGCCGGCCAGTCAAATGATTTCTACAAACAACATTAAGTATTAGTAAAATAAATTCTTAATAGAAAATTATAATAATATAACAAAATATATACAAAAATATACCCTAAAGTTATTGAACCATTCCTCTTTTTGTTGGGGCGTAGCCCTTGTCCAACTAGTAGGAGCAACCCTGCATCTTCTTCTTTGTACTGGCAGTACAACCTCTTACAACTTTTTGAGCCGTAAACCGGGAAAACAATATGTTAAGTACAAGTATGCATTTATGTTAAACAATGTAAAATTATTGTAAAGTAACAAATTAAAGATATAGTCTTACCAAAAAACCGCGGGATCAAGTATCATCTTCCCGTCCGAGGTAAACAGGATCTCCGGCCCCTGATCAGATGACTCATCGTCATTGGTCGACTTCTCGGCCACCGGCTCCTCAACCTTTGTATCCTCCTCGTCGACTGAAGAAATACTAAGACGTCTGTTAGAACTCCCGCCTCGCTGTCTACCTCGACCTCCCGCCATCTAAAATTACACAAATAAAATTGTTAAAAAGTGTTAATAACATAAAAAAAAACATAAAAACAATAGAATGTTTTCAACATAAAATTTATCTTTACCAAATTAATCATCATCAACATCGTCATCATCGTCATCATCATCATCATCATCATCATCATCATCATCATCATCATCATCATCATCATCATCATCATCATCATCATCATCATTCTCATCATCACTATCACAATCACTATCACCGCCACCATTACCAACAACTTGACCATCACTATCACCGTCACCTTCACCTTCACCTTCACCTTCACCATTACCACCATCACCATCACATTCACCTTCACCATCATCCTCGCTTTCTAAATCCTCACCTTCTTCATTTCCATTCTCATAAATGATTTCATCAGCTGGAGACAACATAATGTAACAACACAGAATATTAAAATAAGGGAAATGCATAATAATAATTTATCAGAGTACAAAGATGAAGAAGGGTTAAGGTGACGGAAACATTTGACCAATCCGGATCTATACTCAAATCCAAAACCAAACTAATACATTATTAATAATCCTTAAATTAAATAAATTCCTAAACAAATTATTCTTTTTGCCACACGTCTTTCTAGCCCAACATCCAGACAAGCAGCAACCAATTCAAGCTGGGAATGGGGGTCGACAATCAGTCAGGATTAACTAGGTGCTCTCCCAGTCATGTTTACAGCAAGCTGAGTTAATAACAATTTATAACAACGGAAAGTAATCATAAATGACATGTGAAGCAATCTATACAATTTGACGTATATTCGAACTTACCAAGACGGAACCAAACCTACATGAATGCAATCCTGCAGACCTATAGCATATGCAACCACTAGACCATGAATACATTCAAGACCGAATGTAGCACACGATCCAAAGCAACATAAGGCACAATGCTAGCAACAAAGCATAGGGAATAGAGTGAACTCCTGTTAGAACGTATAACCACTGCCTCTAACTTGACAAAGCATATAAATAACCACTACCTCTGTCGGTTGTGGAGCATAATACCACAACCTCCACGATACTATATATAGCATATCACCACTTCCTATATACCTACGACCTGGCAAAACCTCTCGATGCATTAACTGTACATCATACGACACTCGGGACCCAAAGAATTTAACTGATGTCTCTAACCACCCCAGAACATAGACAAAATAAATCCTTGAAGGGCGGCTCTTGATTATTCATTCTGATAGTATTTAAATGATACTACCATCATCGATTCGAACTAGATCACAAACAA
>JAIUZE010036912.1:0-12249 GCA_022085475.1 Heliosperma pusillum | reverse complement strand
ATATATAAATAAGGCATATTTTATAAAAAAAATAAAAAAAATCAAGGTATGTGATTAACAGAAAACCGATTGATTAAATATTAAGCAAACTCAATCAAGAAAATAAATAAAGAATTTTACCTGCATGTGGAAGGATAATCCATTAATGATGAAGATTAATCAACTTCACTCGGCTAAGATGTCGACTAATTAAGGGGAGATCGTTTATTTGGGAGATGGTGATTGTTGATGGGGTTGACTATTTTTAATCAAATATTAATCAACTAAAATTACTTTGAGTTATTTGGGATGGAGATCATGGTGATTGAAAAGCTTCCCAACAACCTGTTAACAACTAATTGATGACGGCCTTTTCTTAAGATTTTAGGAAATGTTTTTGAGTTTGGGGGAAATCAGAAATGGGTTTAATTTTGGGTTATACCGGATGGTGTTGGAATATTTGGAGAAATGTCATTAGTTGTGTACTTCTACTAATTAATGAACACATGATAAGGATGATTTTGGGTATTTTTTGATTTAATTTGAGTTAACAACAACTATTTATTACTTCTATGACGTTATGTACAAATTTTCATTTGTGACGGGACAAGCCGTTATAAGCTTGCGACGGGTAAAATTCCCCTAACAAATAGCAAGTGAGGGACAAATGGAGCACCCCACTTGCGTTGTCGCTTGTTCTTTGTGAGGGAATTTGACCCGTCGCAAGCTTACGACGGATCGCCCTGTCACAAACAAGACTTATTATAAGTTAAGGCCGTTTACAAATTGCAATATCACATGATAGTGTCATATAGCAAAAATCCTTAATGTTCTTATTCTGAAAAATGTTGACTAGCGGAGGTTTTAGGTAAATAAATAATCATTTAATTTTACAACGGTGTTGTGTAAACGGTTTTTAGGTAAAACACTTGTGAATTCTTTTGTAGAAAACTCTTATGTAATTAATCATTCGGTTTTACTAATTACTTAATTTTAATCATGCTTTTTTTTATTATTGCGTGGTAATTTTTTTCACACATTTGAGTAGTTATTATTTTATTAAGAAATTTACAATATTATTAAAAACAAACTTATTATAAATTTGTTACTTAGTACTTGGTAGTAATTGAAATAGTAAGAGAGAGGTTTTGGTGGGGTAGAGAATGTAGAAATGATAGAAAAAGTTGGAAAGTGGAAAATGATTGGGATGGTGACCTAGGTCATGACCTTCTACTTCGGAGGGTAAAAATGGGTCAAGATAAATATTAGTGATTAAGGGTAAAAATGGGTGGTGACCTAATTAGCGTGACCCTTGCTTGGGGATGGTCATATATATAACATAAAACATTGAGCTAGAAAATCACAATTCATTGAACCTATTGAACCTAGGAATTATGTGTGCCATAATTCCTTATTAATGTTGAAGACCATATTAACTCCTAACACGTCTTGATAATAAAAACTAGATTAAGTCTCATACCAGTAAGTAGATTGTACAACTGAGGTAATACCACCAGTTGTGTAATTTCTGAGCTTTATGAAAAAGTTTTTGAGTTTTACTTTAAAGATTATAAGTTATACTACAAAGTTTATGAGTTAGCTTACTTAAACATTAAGCTCAAAAAAATATAATATAACTCAAAAACATTACATATAAACTCATTTTATTTGAGATTTAATGACAAAAAAAATTAAAAGATGGCCTATAAATATTAAAAAGTTCAAAAAATATACATTAACTCAAAAACAACTTAAATCTGAGATAATATTCCGTACATCCAATATACGTTACTTTTTGTGATCAGATACTCTAATCTTACCCCTTGTCCATATATGACAATTTTATTATTTTTAACCCGTCTATACTCCTAGTCTCCTATCAAACCCAATTGCCTTTCATAGTTGACAAGACTTCTGACATTTGCCACTTCCGTATGCCACGTTTCGACTTTTGGTGGACTGCTCCACATGCTTTATTTTCAAGTTCGTTTTTCAACTCTTTTTCTTTTTGTCTTCCCAAAATTATTAAAATCATCCGTATAAATTACTCCCATCAACCCAATCCAAACTACCCATTTGCTTTTGGGTGATCTTCGAGGCAACGTTCATTTGTATATAAAATTATTTTACAAAAATATAATTTTATGAAAGATATTACCGTGACAAAACCAAATATATTACTTCCGTCTTTCAAAATTCAATATATTCCGATCTATAAACGGTCAAAATTTTGACAGTTTGACCTTCTAAAAAGCAAATGGGTAGTTTGGATTTGATTGAAGGGAGTACTAAATTACCATCCTACAACAAACATCCTTACAAAATTCACAAATTTTCATTTTAAAAGACGGGTTAAACCCCTTCACATAAGCCTCACTTGCTCTTATGTGAAGGGATTTGGCCCGTCTAAAGCTTTTAGACGGGTCGACCCGTCTAAAGCAAGATTAATTGTACAAAATTACCCTTCTACATTAAACACCCTCATACACTCGTTTCTCATTGAAGACGGGAATTATCCGTCACAAGTTGAAAACGGATAGTGTCCCTCTCACAATATGCAAGTGAGAAGGCAAGTGGAGGGGGGAATGGATCTCCCCACTTGCACGTTGTGAGATTGACACTATCCGTCTTCAGCTTGTGACGGATAGTGTTCGTCTTCAATTAGTCTCATTGTAAAAGGGGCATATCCGTCTTTAATGAAGACGGGTCAGATCCACTCTTACCAGGAGGCAAGTGGAAGGGTAAAAGGGGAACTAAATGGATCTCACTTGTCCTCGCACTTGCCTCACTATTAGACCATCCCCAAGCAAGGTCATGAGGGAGGTCATGACCTTGTTGGGGCATGCTAATTAAGGATTAGGGAAGAATTTAGTATGACCTTGCCCTTGAAGAGGTCAATTTGTGACCTTTGTTGGAGCAAATTGACCTCTTCATGACCTTACATGTGTCCAATTTTTATTGGGCACACCATTAAAAAAACAAAAAAAAACATAGTATTAGGGTGTAAATAGGTGGGGTAGAAAATGTGAAAAATGATTAAAAATGTTGGAAAGTGGAAAATTATTGGGTTGGTACCTAGGTCATGACTTTCTGCTTGGGAGGGTATAAATGGGTCAAGATAATTATTGAGTGATTAAGAGTAAAAATGGGTAGTGATCTAGTTAGTGGGAACCTTGCTTGGGGATGGTCTAAGAAGAAATTTGACCCGTTTTCATTGAATACGAATATGTCTCGTTTTCAATAAAAATTTGTGTTTCACTCTAGCTTCATCCGCGTACGGTTGCTAAATGAGACTCTTCTAGCCTACGCCGACGGTTTATGGCAAAAAGAGGCTGCGGAAAAAAGTTTCTGAACTCACAACACAAAGGCCTCTTTAAATGACTTTATATTTGATGGGGACAACCTATGTCCCGGCCTAGTTATTGTTAGGTTACTAATTCATTCGTTTTACAAGTTACGCTACGCATGGCGTTGAACACTCAGATTTTCAGGATTCGTCCGTACTCTTTAGGCTGTATTGCAGAAGAACTTAGATGTGGGCCTATTGTGTACTTCCTCCTTTTAACTCTACACTACCAAAAAACTTTTTCACATTTGCCGAGACGTGTTTTACACGGTAAATATCGTTAGCTACGTGTTTGCAAAAATTATAAAAGTTAGATATTAATAATGTACTCGTAAAGACGAATCAAACAAGATCACACATGAATATATTTTTTACTTATATATTGAGAGAAAATTGCAATTATATGATCACTTGTGAATAGTGTACAAAAATGAAAGTGGTAGAGTGGAGTTGAAGGGAGGAAGTATTTTGAAGTGACTTTAGTCCCAAAATTATGCTCTGCCCCCTATTTAGAAACTGCCTTTGAAAATTGGTCTCAATTGTGCATGTTTCTTACTTTCTTCAGTGATATAAATATCGTGGGGTCGCTGTACAACTAGTATCAAACAAATGTAAAATGAATATAAACTATAGCTTGCATTAGGGGCCACAAAGATGAAACAAAACTGAAAATGAATGCTCTTCGTTTAATCAGTTTTCGAAAATTGACAAACTAAAAGAATAGGCGAACTCAAATATTTTTCATCTAAAATGTACATTCTAGTTCTTAGATAAGGAAAATAGTAGTAGGAAACTTAAAATATTTTGCAGGTACACTCAGCGCGGTAAAGTTGCCAGAAAGACTAAGAAGAAGGATTGGAGTTTTACTTTCACTAGTTTAACAATCAATATCATCCTTCACAAACAAAATGTGTCGTCTCTCTAGTTTGGTTACGTATTCATGTACTTTTAGTTCGAGTACTTGTACTTGGTTTCCCAGTAATTTACAGGACTCGAGTGCTTTTATATCCATCTTGTAAAACATTTTTCTTTAAATTACAGTTTATCATTGTCTTAAAAAAATGCCAAGCAAATCATTTAGGTTTGATGAATCGCAATAGCATTTAGGTTTGACATTGTACTCCTTAAGTTGTTTTATGCTCAAAATGTTAAAAATGAATATAAACGTTTGCATATCAATCAATTTGCAGACAGTGGTGTAATTATGGGGCTAACATGGGCGCTCCCTGGCAGATGAGAGTTTTGATAATTGTAGTTACATTTTTTTCGAGTTTTTTCAAGGTATCTTGTGTCATTACCCGTTCGTCCATTATAACTAAATTAGGTTTGGTGTCTAACTCCGTTCGGGCTACCTGTATTTACCTTAAAAAATTTGCGCAAATTTTCCATGTACTCATGTGGTTTGTCACTTTGTCCATGGTACCCCTCTTTTTAAGAACGTGTCAATAGTACATTTGAAGTTCAATATTTGTGTCAATGGTACCTTTGTTGGATAATATACTTTAAATTAGGACTAACGGAGTTTGTTTAATGTAAAACTAAGAATGTTTGGCCTCACTTTGGAAAAAACTGTTTTTCTTTTTAAAATTAGTTATTTTTAATAATTTACTTCTTGAAAAAACTTTAGGCGTTTGGCCTAACATTTTAGGAAAAACAACTTCTCAACAAGCGCTTTTTACGTGAGCGAAATGAAAAATGTAAAATTTATGTCAAAAATATGTCAAGATGGGTCTCAATTTGTAGAGGATGAAAAAAATATGAATTAATAAGTATTTACTTTATTTTATTGACATGATTATAACGTAAAAATTTGGCAATTATATACTAAAAATCTTTAAAATAAGAGTAAAAGCTAGAGGTGCTTCTACTTGTAGCTCTCAAATTTGAGTTTTGGGCTTAAAAGAAGTTGTTTTAACTTCTTCAAAATTGATTGTTTAGTCAAACTTGTGCTTATTTAGTGGAAAAGTCTCCTAAAAACTAAGCCAAATAGACACTAAATTTGGTGGGAAAATTAGTTTTTTGAACATAATTTTACAAAAATAAAGCTTGCACAAAATACCATTGAGGTTTGCAATATTGCACAAAATATCCTTTTCCAATTCAATGGTATAAATCGGAAAATTCCCATGGTACTTTTCAACTTTGATGTTTTGCCCGAAATACCCAAAATTGTTACCCGAAAAACTTTGAGTAACCATAATTCGGGTTTACAAACTTGGAAAATGACGGTTTTTTTTCAAATCGTTCATCCTTCCGAGAGCTACGATTTGAAAGATTTGAAAAAAAAGTTAGTCGTATTTGGATTCTGTGGCTAGGAGTTTTTGTATGTCAAAGTTTTTTTTTTACCGAACAAACTTTGAGAAGCTATATCTCTTGGTCACGAGTTCAGAACTCGCTAGATTTTTTCAAACCGTAGTTCTCGGAAAGATGAACAATTTGAAAAAAAAAATGTCATTTTCCGAGTTTATAAACCCGAGTTATGACCACTCAAAGGTTTTCGGGTAAAAATTTGGGTATTTTAAGCAACATGTCAAACTTGGGGTACCGTGGAAATTTTCCGTAGTATAAATGTAACGCCCCGAAAAACAGACAGGTAGCTCAAAATAGCTCTTTATATCAATAATAAACAGCAGCGGAATTACAGGGCGTCATCGCCGTATTTTCCCTCCGGAAAATACAAGCCTTATACAATAAAATAAATACACTTATAAAACTAAAACTAAACTCTATTTATTTAATTAAACATCTTATAAGTCTCGTCTTCTTTATGGATTTTCTCACTCTTGACCCCCCTGATACTTGTACCTGAAAAATATATAAAAATAACGGGATCAGCCAACCACAGGCTGAGTATGACTCTGGTTGCCTCCACCGGCCTTATGTCATTTTCATTATTCATTTTTCCTTATTCCTCATTAACATCACGTGAGCGAGTACAAAAACTTTCCCGAGTAATAACTTACCATCATACAGTATTTCCTGTCAACCAGTGAGGTCTACAATCATTATATTATTTCTTATTTTCATAAGAACACATATTCATATCACATTAATGTCGGTCTACCATTACCGAACAAGAGACATTACGTCTTCCTTTATTCATGACGAATTCTCCTTATTATGCCACAGTACGAGCTTACTGGAAACCAGTAGGCCATCCATTCATCCAAACATTTTACCATTTATCACTTCAATACCAACAAGATAGATAGATAAATATAAACATATATTCACATCACACTAATATCGGTCTACCATTAAGGTATGAGAGACATTACTTTTCACATGGAGTCAACGCTCCTTTAATTTCATATGGAGCCAACGCTCCTTTACTTTATATGGAGCCAACGCCCCTGGAGACAACGCTCCTTTACTTTGGAGCCAACGCCCCTACTGTGTACACAGTTTTGGTTTTCATAATAATGTCATCTCAAACCAATAATCGTATCCCGAATGCTACAATTGGCCAATTATGCATTATGACAACAGTACCAACATGACATCATGGCAAACATTATAACATCTAAGACGTTAATATAGTATGCAACCGATAAAATAACAATAATATGAATTCGACCATTAAAATATTATAACAGTTAGTATAATGTCATCTCATTTTAATAGTAAAACATGTCTCTTATCTATAGTGCTTTATCTTATTTATTTCACTTTTTGTCCCTTCTTATTTATCTTCTCCTATGTACATACTAGGAGTATATAATTAGGCTATTTAGCCCTTTTCATTCTCGTATCACAGAAACTAAACAATACGACACTGTTTACAAAAGACCAAGGCTCTCATTCTTTCTAACCTTGTCAAACCAGTCCAACAAATACTCATCCCTATAAAATAAAATGTCTTCCTTATTTGGTTTTGGTTCTTATTGTTATGTGCATTAAATGGAAGGATAATTACATATGGTCTTTCCACTGTTAATCCATAATTAATATTTCCCAATTTTGTTTTAAGTAATGACAATGATTTACTAATGCTAATACGCAATAAGCTACGTACGTAAATGTTTTATTTACACGATTGGTTTGATCTTCTAGACGGTGACCACGCCCAACCCTCTTGCTAATAATCTTGTTGTACGGGATTCAACCCATATTGCGTACAATCATTATTCTTGTACTACGACGACGATAAATTTAATCCTAGACATGCTTAGACAATGATATAATATAAGGCTTAATTCAAGCTTTACATTTATTTTTACCCGCTAAAATGAATTAATAAGTTCTATAGCAAAGGGTCTTAACTTCCGGTATAACGGTAATGATACAAAATTTATAGACCAAATAACATAAACTATTGATTATATCATCTTATTTCAACTATATTTAATTTTATCGCCGAAGTGTCTCGAAATCATACTAGCATTATAACGGTTCTAATACAAAACTTACGGATAAAATAATCTAAACAATTACTTATACGATCCTCTTATTTCATTTATGTATAAGACGGTAAGTAAATAATTATAACGACGAAAGGTCCCGAAGTCATACCTTGATTAGATATACCGTATACAAGATAGTATAGAGAAACGAAGAATTAACCCTCTTACTACCAGCTTGTCACGTTAAAAAAATTAGTATAGGTCTTTTTTTTTTTCCTTTCTGTTGGAGTATGCTTTCCTTTCTATTTTTTTTGGCTTCTGATCTTCAATTAATGTCTCACTTGGTGAGATGAAATTAGATGAGTCATAGTAGTGTTTGGTCATACGTGGGAGTTTGTGGGATTTCTTTCTTTCTTTTTTTTTTTGGTAGTTATCTAATAAAATTTACGTCATAATAAAATTTAACGGGTTATTTTTTTATACTAGTCTTGACATATATACTTTATACGAGTTTAGTCTACAAGGTCTCTAATAATGGGCCTATTATGTTAAAATATACATCTTAGAATTTATTTTATTCGGGTTATTACATTCTACCCTCCTTAAAAAAAAGTTTCGTCCCGAAACTTGCAAATGAAAAATGGAAAGTTAAAACATCGTTCTCACAACTCAAGTAAGCTATAAGAATCCAATTTAACAAAAATCTTTTGAGGACACCTATAAAATGAGTAAAAGTCTTATATAATAGAACACGGGAATTCCTGTCGCGAACAAGAATTCGAGTAATCCAATACAAAGACGAATTCAAACCCTGCATTAGTTTGTAGGTGCTTAACTTGTTATTAGACGTCTCCAATAACAAGTCATAGCATCTCACAACCATCCAAAGTCAAATTAAAAATGAAAAGTTCATTTTTCCCATTCTTTGAAAAGTTATATTTGCCCCTTTTTTTTTTACAACATAATTTGAAAATTTCCAAACGCCTAACCTGAACTAATTAGAAACCTTCGTAATACGAGAAACAATTTGAATAATAAAATTTCAAAAATTGCGTATATAGTATCAACTAAACAGGGAAAATGACAATGAGTCGGAATTCTAAAATTACAATGTCATGAATACAATGATGTAATACACTACGGATAGTTGGCTAAAAAAAAAATTGTAATCACATAATTGCATGCTATCACCAAAAGCTCTCATCCTGTGATCAAGTGGCACAAAACTCCTTTATATTCACAAAATCATCTCAAAATTTGTATATTTTTCTTCTCTGTAGCAATAATAGTTATAACCTAAAATATTACTATATAGAATATAAGCTCGTAAACTAATTTATGTAATATAATTTCTTCTAAGCATTGCTACGGATATACGTTCAAAGTCCCACTCTCTCACTCGTTTTTTTTAAAACACAGTGTTCTAGTTTTATCTCACTTATTTTCATATAATTCTTTATTAAATGTCTACGAAAACAAATTTTGCTCTTAAATCAATCCGATTACAAAAGCTAACTGTAACCAACATAATACTTTAATTTTATACCTAATTAATAAGTACACATACTCAATGCAATAATATTTATCTCATATATCTTCTTTCACTTTGACAACACATATAATATTAAGTCTAACCGAATTACATACGGCTTCTTCGGTCATATCTACTTAATATAAATTGAAAATTCTTAGTATGAAAATCTTTGTAGAATATTTACCATTTAACAAGAAGTCTAATTTGAAATCTCTTAAATTTGCCTTTAAATAATATTTCAATTTAACTATTAATTTAATAAGTATTTTCAACATAGCTACCTAAAAGGTCTAACTTTTCGTCTATGAGAATTCTTCTTTCAACAATTTATCGCATTATATATTTGCATAAGCTAAAATTAATATTCCGACTATTTTTTTTCATTAATCACATTCCAATTATATGAATATATATTATGTACAATGTATTGGTTTATTTTCCATTCAATTAAATTAAATCACTAATATTTTTCCCAATAATGCAACGTCTTACAATTACAAGCTTCCCAATATAGTTTCTAATTCTATTTATCTTTCTATTCCCAGAACTATACAATTCATACCCTTTGTCCTTACTGTAGTATCTGGTGTAACATTAGTCATTACAACTTAGTTATCTGATCATAATACTACGATATACATACTAGTATTAATAACTAACATGATTAAACATTCCATTCATTATCCCACTGTCATGAATATCAAATTCACTTCTTCTATTAAATACATATGATGATCATAAAATTTATTCTAACCTATATTTAAAATTACTTGTTCTCCCCAATTATAAATATATGTTTAATTTTAATGATTTCCTAAATTTTAATTTGAGAAATTATTATTAACATAATATTTAGGTTTAATTACATGAACTTGTCACTTGTCCGTACAAATTTTTCTTATTAACCAGTTTTAAAAAAATTACACTAGCCAAAGTTACCTATACTTTCCATCCATCCAACCCTAACCGTTTCACATACAATTAAATATACTACCCCAGACAACCAATGACTACACCCGTTCAGACGAGTCCTTATCCTCTCGGGATCTCTTCTTGATGAGTTATTCACCACCCAACGGTGCGAACACAACACACTCTTTACCTTGTCAGTCTCCTTCCATTTCCGACCAGCTAGTGAATCTATCAAGATAACCCCCTTTTCCCACTCTTCACTCTCAAGGTCTCACTCCTCCATACCACCTCTTTGAAATAAATACTTGCCCAGACATTATCTTACTAATACAAATATATGATTCTATGTGAATATTATAGATGGATCATTATTATTTTCTTTAATTTTTTTACGGCCAACTTATTGATTTTATTTGGTCCTAATGTACGTAAATCCAAAACCATCACAATGTCATCTTAACCATATATTAACTAGTCTACACAAAATTATCATGTGAAAAAAAACATAACCCTTGTTGTATCTAACCTCAAATAAATATCAACCAGCTCTAGCATTATAAACAATTCTTGTTAATTCATATGTATGTACATATTACATTCTTCCCTTCCTAAAATAGTTTCATCCCAAAACTTTACTAAGATCCTAAGTAAAACAAATGTGTTCGTACACTCCTAGTATAGTTATATGAATTTTAAGGCATTTGTACAACTCCACACTACTAACATATTACTTTGTGTTGCTAGTACATAAGAAATAATTTATCGGTCTATGAATGGATTAGCTTTTTTTTTTTTTTTCCAGTTACGTTTGACACTTTCCCGCATGTTGCCGCATAATTTCATCGTTAACTTATTTTCATATTCACATCAGCTTGGTCTTCTTTAAAGAATCTATATTTACACTAACATAACTTACTTTACTTACCAACATTTCCATATGCACTTATCAAAATTCAAAAGATCATACACATAATATGCTTCAGTGTAAGGACAGGGCATATATAATATAACTTATAGTATAGAACTAAAGCCCTATCATATCTAATCTACCCAACTCTCAATAAATTCATATTTTTATTTTATATATTATAGCCCTAAAATCTTTTCCCCGCTAAACGCATGGCCGAAGGCTCAATACGCTGTTGCAGGGTTGCTCTGATACCAATCTGTAACGCCCCGAAAAACAGACAGGTAGCTCAAAATAGCTCTTTATATCAATAATAAACAGCAGCGGAATTACAGGGCGTCATCGCCGTATTTTCCCTCCGGAAAATACAAGGCTTATACAATAAAATAAATACACTTATAAAACTAAAACTAAACTCTATTTATTTAATTAAACATCTTATAAGTCTCGTCTTCTTTATGGATTTTCTCACTCTTGACCCCCCTGATACTTGTACCTGAAAAATATATAAAAATAACGGGATCAGCCAACCACAGGCTGAGTATGACTCCGGTTTCCTCCACCGACCTTATGTCATTTTCTTTATTCATTATTTCTCTTAAATATCACATCTCCGAGTATAATAACTTACCAACATACAATATTTCCTGCCATAAACCAGTCAGGTCTACAATCATTATATCATTTCTTATTTTCTTAAGAACACATATTCATATAACATTAATGTCGGTCTACCATTACCGAACAAGAGACATTACGTCTTCCTTTATTCAAGAAGAATTCTCCTTATTATGCCACATTTCGAGCTTACTGGAAACCAGTAGGTCATCCACTCACCCAACCATTTTACCATTTACCACTTCAATACCAGCAAGATAGATAGATAAATATAAACATATATTCACATCACACTAATATCGGTATACCATTAATGTATGAGAGACATTACTTTTCACATGGAGCCAACGCCCCTGGAGCCAACGCTCCTTTAATTCACATGGAGCCAACGCCCCTGGAGCCAATGCCCCTTTTATTCACATGGAGCCAACGCCCCTGGAGCCAACGCTCCTTTAAATTGGAGCCAACGCCCCTACTGTGTACAAAGTTTTGGTTTCCATAATAATGTCATCTCAAACCAATAATCGTATCCCGAATGCTACAATTGGCCAATTATGCATTATGACAACAGTACCAACATGACATCATGGCAAACATTATAACATCTAAG
>JAIUZE010036909.1:0-10620 GCA_022085475.1 Heliosperma pusillum | reverse complement strand
TGATATATCGAATAAAACATATTATCATGTAAACACATGTCATTATCAAAACTATGAAATTGGTCCAACAAATTCCCCCTTTTTGATGATGACAAGTCTCTTATTATTTTCTCCTAACAATGTGACTAAGGATGGTTCCCCCTCAACAAAGCACTCCAAAGTTATAGCAACTTTGATCGCAAAAACATAACAACTTAGCCAAAGTTATAACTTGAAAGACTTTAAGAGATAACGAGTCTTGACAAGGAGCAAGCTTAAGCAAAGACTCAAATCATATCATTTCTTCCCCCTCTTGGCATCATTGAAAAGACAAGAACAAGGATATAAAATGACTAGAATAACATACGTCAAGGCAAGAAATAGATATGCAAAATACGCAATATTAAACGATATATAACAAGAAAAATCAAATGTCAAATGTTAATTAAAAACTACAAATTACAATAATATTGTTAGTTGCCATTTGGGCCGAATAGGATAAAGTTTAACAAGCTAAAATGGGCCGAATGGTGAAGTAGTTCAAGAAACAAACAAACAAAGGTAAGAAGATCAAGGCATGTTGGGTTAGCGGATTTTGTTAGGGTCAACGTAACCGGGTCGGGTGCGGTACTCGAGAGTGGTAAGGCGATCAAGGCATGACTTCACGTGATTAGCTTGTGCGGTAAGGCATACATCAAAGTTTCGAACTTTCAAGGAAAGAGCCTTCGTCGCATCAAAGATAGTATGCATCCCCTCACGCATTTCCTTACCACTTTTAACCAATGAACCTCCTTGGCTCACCAAAAATTGCATCCGATCCATTTGCCTAAACATCTCTTGTCGACTATCGACAACGTTCCTCTCTAATTTGGCTAGGCAACCATCAACTCCCGTCATCTAACTCCGCAACTCACAACTCACACCCGAACCCACATGGTCATGGGTAGAGCTAGTGGTCCCCATAGCCACGGTTTTAACAATTTTTTCAACAACCGCATCAATTTTCTTATCTTGCGCATCAAGGCGCTCCATTACTTTTCCCATAAACACATCCAACTTAGATTCGATCCCGGAAAAGTCAGCCACTCTCGGGTTCATAACAACCGAACCATTTTTTTTTTATGTCTTCACTAACACCCTCTTGTACCCTTTTTTTTTTTTTTTATTAATCGACGCCTTTTTGTACCTTCAAGCACCGAACTCGACTCGGTTTAGGTCAAAATGGGTGATTTTTGGTTGGGTTGTGGTGATAGATTGGTAAACATGTATGGTGTTTGAGGTTTGGAGTTTGGGTGGTGGTGTTTTTGTAGAGTAGCCATGTAGCGCCGACTCTATTCCTCTTTTTCCTCTTTTTTTTTTGTTTTGTTTTGTTTTGTTTTTGAATTTGGGTAGGATCGTAAAAGGAATATAGGGTAAATATTTGTGAGATATGGTAAGGATAGGATTAGTTAAATAAAAAATATGGTAAGATGTTTTTGGTTGAGAATTTCGGCTACCATAAAATACTTGGGTAGAATTTTGGTTCAATTTGGAAAGTGAATAAGATAGGTTTTTGGCAAATATGTGGTTCATAATTCAATTTCCATAAAACACTTAATATGCAAGATACTCACGTAAAATATATTATATTAAACACAAATATACTAGCAATGAAATATGCGGACACAGTCATACAATCTCGTCTTATTCTAACCAGTCACGCAAGTTCACAAAATAAATATGACGAATTTAATTGCTACTGATTAAACCAATTTCCAACCGCAAAATCTCAAAACGTCTTCTCGCTAACGCCTTTGTTAAAATGTCATCCCATTGATTTTCAGTACTACAAAGTTCGAGTTTAATGTTGCCATTTTCTACATGGTCACGTAAGAAATGATGTCTAATGTCTATATGCTTAGTACGAGAATGCTGAGCTGGATTCTTAGAAATAATAATAGCACTCGTATTATCACAAAATACAGGCATACAACCAACATTAACACCATAATCACATAGTTGTTGCTTTAACCATAGTAGTTGAGAACATACAAGTCCTGCAGCAATATATTAGGCTTCTGCAGTAGATAATGCAACCGAATTTTGCTTCTTTGAGCCCCAAGTAATTATGCAAGGTCCAACAAACGTAGCAAATCCGGAGGTACTTTTTCTATCTAAGGAACATCCTGCATAATCTGCATCTGAATATCCTACTAGATCGAAATTACACTCAAGTGGATACCACAAATATAAATTAGATGTACCAATTAAATATCTCAAGATACGTTTAACTGCAATCATATGTGACTCTTTAGGACATGATTGAAATCTAGCACAGACACATACACTGAACATAATGTCAGGTCTACTTGCAGTTAAATATAATAAAGAACCAATCATACCTCGATATGTAGTCTCATCTACGGACTTACCATTTTCGTTTAAGGTCAACTTTTTATCAGTTACCATAGGTGTGTCCATTGGATGAGCGTTCTCCATACCAAATTTTCTAATTAGCTCCTTGACATATTTTTGTTGGTGAATCTTTATTCCTTCTTTGGTTTGTTGAATTTGCAATCCTAGGAAGAATTTTAATTCTCCCATCATGCTCATTTCAAATTCTGAGGTCATTAGATCTGAAAAATACTTGCACAATTTATTGTTAGTAGAACCAAAAATAATATCGTCTACATAAATTTGAGCAACAAGTAAATCAGCACCCTCAGATTTTAGAAATAGGGTTTTGTCGACAGACCCTCTTGTAAAATTGTTTTGCAATAAAATTTTTGACAATCTGTCGTACCAAGCCCTAGACGCTTGTTTCAAACCATATAAAGCTTTATCGAGTTTAAAAACATGGTTCTGAAACTTGCTATTCAAAAATCCAGGAGGTTGTTCAACAAAAACCTCTTCTTCCAAATAACTGTTAAGAAATGCAGTCTTAACGTCCATTTGAAACAGTTTCATTCCTTTGTGAGTTGCGAAGGCGATGAGCAAGCGAATAGCTTCAAGTCTTGCTACTGGTGCGAATGTCTCGTCATAATCAATTCCTTCTTGTTGATTATGATCAATCGAGCCTTGTTACGAACTATAACTCCTGAATCATCCAATTTATTTCTGAATACCCATCGAGTACCAATCACTGTTCGATTATTTGGTCGTGGCACTAGATGCCAAACTTTATTTCGTTCGAACTGTTGAAGCTCCTCTTGCATAGCCACAATCCAGTTGGATTCTGCAAGTGCTTCTTTGATGTTGGTAGGCTCTATGGTGGACATAAAAGAATAGAATGAACAAAAGTTATTTAATGTTCGTCTAGTTTGAACTCCTTTAGTCAAACTTCCTAGGATACTATCCATAGGATGAGAACGCTTATATTTCCATTTCTTAGAGTTCCTAGGCTCATCATCATCTGATGAACTATCACTTTCCTCAAATGATTCAGAATCAAGAATGGTTCCCCCTGAGTTGGACTCTGGGGTTATAGCTGAAGTTGGTACAACTTCAGTTACATCATCTTGGTCCTGGTTCAAAGTTATAGCATCATCAGCTATAACTTCAGTTTCCTTTTCCTTGTTTTGAGAAGAGATATTCGTATCATCAACAATTGTCTCAGTTCTCTGTTCAAGGTCATTTGCGGATTTGTCAAGTTCATCATTGATTCCTTCAATAACTCCTTCATTATTATCTGGCTCGTCTTTCCTTGAAAGGCGAAAGTCTGGATCATTCATGTCTTCTTCTTCATTCTGTTCAACTTGCTCAGGCACATTATCTTCATCAAATACAACATGAACACTTTCTTCTATGCACAAAATTCTTTTGTTAAAAACTTTAAAAGCTTTACTATGATTAGAATAACCAACAAACACAGCTTCGTCACTTCGTGGATCAAATTTGCTCAAATTACTTTTTCCATTGTTATGGACAAAACATTTACTACCGAAGCAATGAAGGTGAGCTATATTGGGTTTTCTCCCTCTTAAAAGTTCATAGGGAGTCTTTTTGAGAATAGGTCTAATCATAGCTCTATTGTGCACATAGCATGTAGTACCAATGGCTTCTGCTCAAAAGTTCTTAGGAAGGCCACTACACAAAAGCATAGTGCGAGCCATGTCCTCTAATGTTCTATTCATACGTTCCACGACACCATTTTGTTGTGGGGTTCATGGTGCAGAAAATTTATGTCCTACACCATTCTCCCTACAATATTATATAAAAGCTTTATTATCAAATTCGGTGCCATGATCCGTACGAATGGAAACTAACTTTTTATCATACTTATTTTGGGCGAGCTTCATTAGTACCACAAACTCATCGAAAGTTTCATCTTTAGTAAATAGAAAGATAGGCCATACATACCTTGAGTAGTCGTCGACTAGGACGAATACGTACCTTGATCCACCACGGCTTCTGACTTTCATAGGTACACACAAATCCATGTGTACCAACTCAAGTGGACGCTTTGTACTTACTACTCGTTTTGGTTTGAATGAAGATCTAACTTGTTTACAACGGGCACATGAGTCACACATTTTCTCTTGTTCGAATTTGATTAAGGGTAAGCCCTCAACTAAATCCCACAATTTGAGTTTCTTTAAAATTGTTGGACTAATGTGTGCAAACCTCTTGTGCCACAAGCATGAATCATCCACAGTGACTTTCATGCACGTAAAGGAACTTGTAGTGACTTTGTTTAAATAAATCATATACACGTTCCGTTTACGTAGGCCTTCTAAGATAACATTACTAGTACCTTCAACTATGATACGACAAACATTTGAATGAAAAACGACTTTGTTGCCTTTGTCACATAATTGAGAGATACTTAGCAAGTTATGCTTAAGACCATCTACCAGATATACATTATTAATAGCATGTGAAGAAGATATACCAATCTTACCTACACCGATTATATTGCCCTTCTTGTTGTCTCCAAATGTGACCTTGCCACCGTTGAAGGGCTCTAGTGAAAGAAAAAAATTCTTGTTTCCGGTCATGTGTCTCGAACAACCAATGTCGAGATACCATAGATTATTTTCTTTCACTATTATCTGCAAGAGAATCAAATACAGCTTTTAGGTACCCACGCTAAGTTGGGTCCTTTGTGGTTAGTGACTCTATGTATTTGATCCTTTCTAACCCATACCTGTTTAACAATTCTTTTCTTCTTAACATAGGATTGTCTAGGTTTATTGTACTGTTTGTTATTGTTGCGACGCACATTAGGTTTAAATGACTGCTTCTGATTCACATATGGTTTAGATTTTGAAGGTACGGATGTGTAATCGAAAGCTATGTCACAAAACCATTTGAACTCATTATTTCTAATCTAATCACGTTAAGGTTCAGGTTCAGACTCATTAACACTAGGCGCGTCATGCTCTTTAACAAAATCAGTTTGATTTTTGTAGTCGTTGACATATTTAACGCAATTATCTTTAACATGACCGTTGTGACCACAATAATTGAAAATCAGATATTCTGAAAGATTGACATACTTACTTCTTCTGAAATCACGGTCAGAAGGAGTGGATTTGCAATTATCATGGTCTCTACGACTATAACACTCATGACCTAGACCCATCTTCATTTTATTGTTAGACTGTTCAGTAAGGAAGTCTAAGACCTTCTGACTTCCTGACAACGTCAAATATTGTCGTGTCTAGTAGTATTTTTTAGAGTCTTTCGCTCTACTTTTTACGGGTCATTAGTGTTGTTTTATGTTAATTTTAGTTTTAGTAATAATGTTAGTATTTAGTATTTTAAGTCATTTTTAGAGTCAAATCCCGAAAGTCAATAAAAGTCAAACCCGAAAACCCGAGACCCAAAACCCGGAAATTTTGAATGGGCTAGCAATGAATCATCAAGGTATTAAGACCAAGCCCATTGGGTCAATGGAAGTCAAGGCGGGGTCAATATCCATGGGGTCAACGAAAGTCAAGAAGGAAAACAAGGCAAAATTTGGGCAGTGCTCGACGCAGCCGGCGTCAGCACGACGCAGCCTGCGTCGTAGGACGCAGCCTGCGTCGTAGGACGCAGCCTGCGTCGTAGGACGCAGCCTGCGTCATCTCTCACCACGAGTTTTTCTCATTTTCTCGTCTTGTCTTTTGGAAGCCCGCCTTTCAAGGCCCCTAGGTTTGCGGACCAAGGGTATAAAAGAAGATTTCTGAAGAGAGGCAAGGGCATCAAGCATTCAACATACAACATTATTTTCCTTAGCATTTTTCTCTACTTTGTTCTTGAAGTTTGGCTTTTGTAATGGGTTTTTGCTTAGAAACGGGTTGTAATATGAAGACTATGGGTATCTAATCTTCTTTTGCTTAGTGTAATTTGAACAAGTTCTTCCATTTTAGCATTGTAAGACCTTTTTAATCCTTCCTTCTCTATTTAATTCCATTTTCCTTGTTTGAATTTCATTGTTGAATGAATTGTTGTTAAGACTAACCATCTTAGTAATTGTTTGTTTGATTAAATTGCTTTGTCTTGATGAATTTGGTTGATTTGTCTTGATATTTGTTGAAGCAACTTGAATGTTTGTAACTTTGGTTTAAAAGTTGGAACCTTTTTAGTGGAATTTGGATTATTGTGTATTTAGGACATGGTTTAATGTTTTATTACATGATTCTAGCATGCTTCTTTGGTTTTGTGCTTAAAGCTTGCATCTTTCTTTATGCTTATGTTTTAATAAGTATGGGTTTAGTTGTATTGAGTCATTTATGGATGGTTTAATTCATTGGTGGCTAGTTTTTAGAAGTTTGTAGTAGATAATTAGAGAAAGGAAGGAAAGGAGGGATCTTTACTTTGTTAATTGTGGGGGAACTTGGGATAATTGCACTAAGTTATTTATCCATATTTGAATCTTTGAGTATTTAGTTAGTGTTGGTAATTTTTAGGCTTGATAATCTTTTCTCATAAAAAACTCTCTTCCTATTTGTTATCTACATGTTTACCATTGTGAATATCATAGTTTATAAGTAATTCAAGTCTTTGTTTCAATTAGTGTTTTAATTTGTGGTTAGATTAATTAATTTGTTTAATCGGTTTTTAGCAAGAGTCTAGATTAGATTTTTAGCATTCATCGCCTTCCCTTGGGTTCGATCCTTGTCTTACCCTTACTACCCTTTACTTAGGTTGGTTTGAGTCTAGATTTGGCTTTATAATATGTTATTTGATTTAGCTAATTTGCGGATTTAACGACACCGTATAAAAAAAGCTCGTCAAATTTGGCGCCGTTGCCGGGGAGGGCAATATAGCTAAATATCAAATTGAACTCTTGTTAGTGTCATACTTTGTTTAGATTATTTTTCAAATATTTCTTTTTGTATTGTTTGTAGGTTACTTGGTGTTGAAGTTACTAATTGTGTTGTTGAAGTGTTTTAGAGGTTATGCCTAGGTCACAAGAGGGACTTGGTGACCAAGACATTGACCCGGCTTCTAGTAGCATTTCCAATTGGTTGTTTTCGAACCCCCTCTATAGGAGACCCTTTTGGAGGGAGCCTAGTGAAGAAGAGTTTGAGAACAATATTTTTCAAGAACCACAAGAACAAGTGTTTGTGTCACCACCTAGATCACCACCTAGGAGACCGCCACCCTTGAACATCATCTACCCACCCGAAATGGAAGATAATAGAACTATTGGTGAGATCCGGGCAAGAAACTATGAAGAGCAACCGTTGTGTATCGCATACCCTCCCATGGGGGATGTAAATTTCGAGCTAAAAGGGTTCTTGTTTCATAATTTGCCAAGATTTCATGGAATGGTGGGGAATGATCCCAATAGGCACTTGGCCGAATTTCACATGATATGCCAAGGGGCCATTCCTCAAGTAGTGACCGAAGATCAATTTAAACTTAGGGCATTTCCTTTCTCTCTACAAGATGCCGCTAAGGAATGGTTATTTTGTCTTCCGGCCCATTCCGTCAATACTTGGGTGGGTTTGAAGAAGAAATTTCTTGAGAAATACTACCCGGATTCAAGGCATAACCACTCACAGAAGCTCATCACTAACATTGAGCAAGACATGGGGGAAACTCTCTATGACTATTGGGAGCGATTCAAAAGCCTCGTGGCAAGGTGCCCTTATCATGGAATGTCGGGGGATGATCTATTGACGGCCTTCAATGAAGGATTATGCCAAAACGACCAACGGATGATTATAGCCGCCACCGGAGGTGGCATTGATACACTTAATGTGGCCGAGGCCAACAACATTATTGAGAAGGTGGCTATGAACACAAGAAGCTACGGGAGGAAGAATGAAAGGGGAGGAAGCTCTAGAAATGTATCTTCCATGGAAGATCCTTATGCCTCTCCAAATCACAAAATCATGAAAGAGATGGGTGAACTCAAAAGCATGGTGTCCAACTTGGTTGTCAACAAAAGTAGCTCATTTTCTCAAAACCCCGAACAACTTGAATGTTCATATTGTGGAGGTGACCATGCTACAAATACATGTTACATCATGATTGAGCAAGGAGCCACCATGGAGAGTGTCAATGCCATGGGGTATGGGAACTACAATGCTAGAAACCCAAGTGGTGGAGGGATGTATAACCAAGTGGGAAATCGTGATCTTTTGGGGTGGGGAGGAGACAAATCAAAGAGTTTTGAAAATGGCCAATTCAACCACTTGAGAGCCCAAAATCCAACCCAAAACCGAAACTCAAATTTCAACCAAAATCCCCAAAGAAATTTCAACAACAATCCAAGACCCAACAACTCAAATTTTCCAAGTAATTCTCAATCCCAAAGACAACCAAACCAAAATCCAAATCAAGGGAATTCTTCTTCTCAAGGGAATCTGAGTGACATCTTGCAAACACTTCTTGCCAACCAAGAGAAGGATAGGGAGGAGGCAAGGAGGGATAGAGAGGAAGCAAGAAAGGATAGGGAGGCTAACAACCTTAGGGTGAACAACTTGGAAACCCAACTATCCCAAATGGCCTCAAGTTTATCAAAATCCCAAGCCTCAAGCTCCACAAGATTTCCATCTCAAACCATTCCCCCACCAAGGGAAAATGCTAGTGCCATGACATTGAGGGGTGGAAAGGAGTTGGAAGTAAATCCCCTTGGCAAAGGAAAGGAAAAGATGAAGAATATTGAGATGGAAACCATTGAGATTGAAGACCAAGGAGAATTGGTGGTTAGTCAAGAAGAGATATTGAGAAATGAAAAAGGGGCATCCATAAGCATGGACCCAAAGGGAGACAATTCAAGGAAGGGCAAGGATACTATTGAAGATGAGGAAGTGGAAGAGTACATACCGGAAGTCCCATTTCCTAGGGCTTTGATAAGCACAAGGAAGTATGCCAAGGAGAATGACTTATATGAGACTTTTCGAAAATGTGAGGTAAACATCCCGCTTCTTAACTTGTTGAATAGTGTCCCTAGGTATGCCAAGTTTTTGAAAGAGCTTTGCACACCTAGGAGAAATCCAAGGAAGGGAACCCATAAGGTTAGGGTGAGTGAACATGTGTCGGCCATTTTCAAACAAAATTTACCAAAGAAATGTGGAGACCCGGGCATGTTCACTATTCCTTGCACTATTGGGGGGAAAAGTTTTAAACGTGCCATGCTAGACCTTGGGGCTTCTATAAACGTCATGCCTTTATCTATTTATGAGACCCTAGGTTTAGGACCTTTGTCTAAGACAGGGGTAGTCATTCAACTTGCCGATAGGTCTAGTGTTTACCCCAAGGGCATGGTAGAGGATGTACTAGTGGAAGTCGATAATCTTGTCTTTCCGGCGGATTTCTACGTCTTAGATATGGAATCTAGCTCTAGTGCCACCCCTCTCATTCTTGGTAGGCCGTTTATGAAAACTTCAAATACCAAGATCGATGTTTCAAACGGGTGCTTGACTATGGAGTTTGAAGGGAAAAGATTAACTTACAATATATATGACTCCATGAGGCACCCGAGTGACCATCAATCTTGTTTTTTCTTGGATATCTTTGAGCCATTAGTGAATCAAATGTATAAACTTTGTGATAGAGACCCACTAGAGGTAGCTTTAACTAATCCCATGGAAGAGGAAGGTTTGCGCTTGTTGTTGGACTTTGATGTGCAGGAATGTCTTGGAGACTTGGAAAGGGAAGAGCCAATAGAAACATATGAGGAGCTCAACGTCATAGAGATGCTGAAAACAGGGCAAGGCAGAGCTCGACGCAGCCTGCGTCACACGACGCAGCCTGCGTCACTGGACGCAGCCTGCGTCTTGCACTGGCTAACTTGTCCGAGTTGTTTGCTTTGAGTATTCCACTCCACAAGCCCCTCCCTTCCATTATCCAACCTCCTAAGGTCGAGTTGAAGACCCTCCCAAGCCATTTAAAGTACATCTTTCTAGGGGACAAGAACACCCTACCACTTATCATTTCAAGCACACTCACCGAGGACCAAGAAGGCAAATTGGTATCACTACTTGCAAAGCATAAGGAAACATTTGGGTGGAGCATAGCGGACCTAAAAGGGATAAGCCCGGTGACTTGCATGCACAAGATACGACTTGAAGTGGATGCCAAACCGGTCCGACAACCCCAAAGGAGGCTCAATCCACCCATGGCGGAGGTAGTGCAAGAAGAGGTAATTACGCTATTGCAAATGGGTATCATTTTCCCTATTTCCGACTCTCGTTGGGTTAGCCCAACTCAAGTCGTACCCAA
>JAIUZE010036907.1:0-10742 GCA_022085475.1 Heliosperma pusillum | reverse complement strand
CTCAATCTTTTCAATCTTATACCGCTAACGGTTAGATGCAAGCCCTAGTGAGCGTATTCGATTGCCTAAGAGTGTCTGTCCCGAGTCTTTGTATAACATGATGGATTGGATTTGTATTCCATATGCTCTTATCATTATATATTGAATTGCCTATTTATCCTTATCGCATTTAACATGTATATCTATATATGCATGCTTCTACTTTTGTATTTCCTTCTATGTACGTTTAATGTGATATGGCTGGGAGAACCCGGAGTTACTCCCCACTGACTGTGGCGTTCATGTTTTTCATGGATGAACATGTTGCTTGATTGGATGGCTTTTTGCTTGTGATATTTTGGGTTCGGGTGTGAGCTAGCGGGCGTTGTCCCTGGATGAAACACCTCTAGACGATTTTAGCTTGTTTGCTAAACACTTTTACTTTGTTAACATTTGGAGAGATTTCGTCTCTTGTTGTAGTTTATTTCGTACTTTGGTTTGTAATATTTGACACTCCTCGTATACTTCTTCTTGCATGTATAAAAGTTTTAAAAACTTCATATTTCCGCTATATAATTCACATGCTCGTATGTTTTATATTTCCGCATTCGCGAGGGTTGTCACATGGATTGTATGGACAACATTGAACACCACAAAGTGAACTGAATAACATTATATGTGTTTTGGTCCGTAATTGCCTACATGAGCTGATAAGTCTGGCTATTATATTGTTGAGTCGATTGATGGTGGGTTCAACGAGGCATAAGTCAAACTGTTGACTGATCGATCACAAATACGAGTTATAAGGATACCTCGTAGGACATTGTAATTTGTGACGACGTTATGGAGTCCTAAATGTTTAACAACATTCGGTGCCAGGTCGTGGATTGGACGTCCATAGTGTTCCTAGAGTCGATTCTTTTGACTATCGACTGTCTCTTCAGATTAAGGCAGATTTTGGGTGACTTTGGTTTCTTTCTCTCGGTCGACCGTAACAGGAGGCCAAGCATATTTTTACTGGGTCATTTCATACTGTGCTTACATCTGCAGGATTCAAGTTGAGGAAAATATCCAACCCTTTATCAGATTTTGTTATTTCTCAGGGCCACTCGAGGAGTAGTAACTGAAATGCATGGCCATGCTCGAATAATGATTCGTTTATCAGTTGAGTTACTCTCTAGTCGGGAAAACCACTCTTGATACTGATCACTTGTAAAATACGACCTTTGTGAATGCGGACTTTGCAAATTGTTTTACATTGAGCGGGAGAAATTTAAGGATATGAGAATCGGTTATCGTACATACACTTGTAAGGACAAGTGGGAGATTGTTGGAGCTAGTGTCCTCCACAGTTAGTGTGATAATAGCTAAGGTTCACAGGGTATACTTTGTATTATAATCAGTTGGTTAACGTTTATCGATAACGGTTGGCTTGCTAGATAAGTTTGACGTTATTGTCATACAGATGGCGGTGATCAACTGATCCCTAAAAGTCACACCTAAAGGATGTGTTTGAGAGATGTGATTATTTGAGAAAATACTCATATTGATGCCTTATTAAATGACTAAAAGGTTAGTCGATGTATTTGACTAAAAGGTTAGTCAAATGTGATGATGATACGATTATTTAATAACGATTAAATAATGTTAGCTGGTAATTGAATATAAAATGTTATATTTAATCAATGTATATAATGTTGGTCTAAACTAAATGTAAACTGTTATATTTAAGTTGGCAAATATGTGTTACACGATATTATTATAGTGTATTGGTCCGGCATTACTCGGTTCATGTGACGGTCCATTACTAGTAATAATTAGAATACATATTACATTATGTACATATAAAATTAGATACTAATTACCTAAAAGAGATGAAGTTAAATAAGGAAACTAGGTTTTTCCTTCTTTCCTCCAATTCTCACGGCACATATAGGGAGAGAAATAAGTTTATCTACCAACCCTAATTGACTCCAAAAAGTGACGGCACAATAAGTGAAGAAGAGAAAGAAAATTCTGATTTTTAACTCTCTTATTCATCTTCATATTCATCATCAATATACACACAAAATTATAAGTAATTTTGGGTATTCTTTCTAGCACGACGAAGGCATTTCATGTACCATCTTGGGTGTTACGATTAAGAGAATACCTACTTTGGTATTTGTTCTTAGGCCTTTTCTAGAACCGAAGGTTATTTCTTAATCTCATGTTTATATTATGCAATTTCATTTATGACTAGAAATTCATATAGTTATAATTTCATTATAATCCGAAAAATTTAAAGGGAAGTATACCGATATTTCCTACACCTATAGTCACCAATCATGTCGATTGTGACTATTAGCGGATCTTCACTCTCTTGAGTGGTTTGGCTAGACCTCGACGGGGTCATTTCTTCTACTCTCTTTTGGAGAGACATAACAGTTGATTTAAGTGAGCATATTGTAGAAAAGAAATACGAGTACATGTTTTGTTGTGCTTGTATTACTTCCCTCAACTTGGCATCTACTTGACCGTTTTGAAAAGATGAGTATGAAATAGTATGGGGTGCATTAGTAGGTTGGACTTGGCGAAATTGTGGGTGAAAGAGGTTTAATGGTGTTAGTTTATTTCCACATCTTTGAGGTACATGCCCTATTCCTCCACAAAGTTCACAAGGGGTTGTTAGTGAGGTAAATGGGTTTCACACTTTTGGACGATATAAAGTATTTCTTGGGGTGGTTTCATTTGATGGAACGGGACAGGCTAAGGAAATGGTAGTGTCAACATCACATGAGGTTTCCACTCGGCTTTTCTTTTTCTCTCCCCCATTACTTTGGGAACCTTCCCCACTTTCTCTTTGTGAATTACTTGATAGGTTTGACAAGGTGGATTGAGATTTAAACCTACGATGGAAAGGTATTACGATCTATTCCCACTCCATTGGTTTTGCGGCATCTTTTAGACGACGGGTAAACCACCATTTGGCTTCTCTCTTTAGTGATAAGGGAAAGAGAGTTTCTTTGATTTGGTTTTGGGTGATCCCCTCCCTCATAAAAGTTTGACATAACTCATAAAAGGTTTGGATGTGGTGGGCTGGATGATCATCTGGCTCACCACTGAATTGGTTACCTTCAATGAGAGCAATTAGAGTCATATGGACCCTTAGGATCCCACTAGCAAGTTCAAAAACCCGGAACCTAGGATCTTCTTTTGTTCACACCATTTTTGTCAACCTACAAAGAAAAACACAAAAAGAAAAGTAACTAATGATTTTAGGTACGGTTGCACCTAAAAATGGTAGAATTTTAAATAAAAATCGGCAATACATAGATAAACAAAGCCGTGCTCCCCAGCAACGGCACCAAAATTTGGCCGGGTTTGTCGCAGTCCCGATACAAAAATAATTACCCACACTTAGGCTAACAACATAAAGAATGTAATTAGGGAAGTAGGGATCAATCCTCTTGGAGTACGTGTTAACTATGAATTGCTATGGGGTGATTTTCATTTAAGTTCGAATCATTTGGGGTGATTGTCTAAACTACTAACATGAAATAAAATGACAAGTATGTAATGACGATATTTAAATGACAAGTATGGAAATTGCAATAAAATAAATCTAATCTAATTGACGGAAAGGAAAATGACAATAATTAAATCTAACTAAGAACGATAAATAAAATGACAATATTGAAAAGTTACCGAACTACAATAATAAAAAACTAATAAACTAACTAAACAACAATAAAACAAACTATCTAAGAACGGAAATAAAATGACGGTAAAATAAACTAACTAAAACGATAAAATAAACAATATAATCAAATTGATATAGAGAATTAGAAATTCATGTCAAATGATTTAAAAGCTTTATTGATACCAATATTAGAATTACTACGATCGTCTAAGCCTTGTGGCGGTATATTCCTCTCGGATTCGTACCGACCTTTTAATGGATCCTAACGTCCTTTCAGCCTGGTTAGGTCACTAAACCCCTATTGGCAGTCCTAATTCCCATCCCTACTCTCGTTTCTAAGACGGAAATTGACTAATACAAACAATTGCTTATGGCCACTAAACAAAGTTGTAGAATTTGACACGACCAAAGGAAGAAACAAACTAGATGGTTCTATTGGTATCGATTCTTCTTTTAATTCATTATAACTAGAAAATCATTTCAATACTTCAATTTTATTTATTGTAGTTACATAATGATAATCTTACAATATTATATTTAATTCTAAATGATTAAATAAATTAATAGGAAAATGATAAGCAAAATTAAACTACGAAATAAAAGTGCTAAAATGATTAAGGTGATCAAGATTATATTAGTAATGATTCTAGTGATGAATTTTATGATGATTATTATATGATTAGGCAAAATAAAATATGACATATTAAACGATATTTTGGTTTCAACTAGATTACTTTTATATGGATTTCCTACCAACAATAATATAAAAACAAGACTAATGAGATTATAATTCATGAACTCAATATGATGATGAAAACAATACAACTAACATAAATACTATAAAGAGAAAAAAATGATGTCGGAAATTGCTTAAATAAAGGATAGAAAATTACCGAGATTGGAGTACGATTATGTAAGAAAGAAAGCAAAGAACAAATATTCAACCCAATATAATGACAAATGCTTATAGAGACACTAGAGAAATACTTAAGATTGCATAAACTATAAACTATAATCTAAAACTTGTATGTAAAATGTGTTGTGTTATTCTAAATTGTATGCTAATTGTATAAATTGTAAGTTGTGTCAATTTTGTGTGATGATCCTTGGCTTTTATAAGGCTGCATAGCTGCTGTGTTTCGCCCAAATTCATACCCTAGACAAATCCATAAAGCACTCCATTAAAGCTTGGTAGAAGAAGAGCCAAGAGACGTTCATCAGCAGACATACCCGATCGGGTATGTGGTAATCCGATCGGGTATGTAACACTGATGGATTTTTTCGTCTCTTCCAATTTCGTCTTTGGGCAAGGAATTCTATGCCTTGGTCTTGGTCAATGCAACACGTAATTGGGCTTGGGCTAGTCTTCCTTTGACTTGGGTTGATGTTTTCCTTTGAGAAACAAAGTCAAAGTCCAAGATGAGTCCACTTGAGGAAGGATGTAGCGGAATCACAGTCAAATCGTGAAATTGCTATCCTTGGTTCCTCATAAACTCGTATTCTAGTGCCTTTGCTCCATAAAGTAAGAAAATATAGCAAAACTGTTTCATTTCCTATAAAACGAGACAAAGCACGCAAAACAACTAGAATAGCAATATTAGCTCGTTAATCACTTAACAAAGTGCATAAACCATATAGAAATCGAGCTAAAACGGGGGATAAATTAGTACAAAATATCGCTTATCAAGCCTGCTAGACCATCTGATCTATGATTGTAATGAACACCTCATTCTTACGAACTCACAATGAATTAATTGCATGTTCTAAACCTAATTTCATCAATATGTTAATCTACATGTGTGAACCTACTTCCCTAGATTCTTTTTATCATTGTTAATTCATCATCTGCTTTATTGTTTTCGTTTTGATTTGCTTTTATTTTGTTTTCATTTATGCTTTTTATTAGTTTAGAAATCAAAACCCCAAAACCCAGATACTCGTTAGATAAGACCCAATTGCAAGACATTTCACATTCTATAGGAAACAACATCTCCCTGAGGATCGACCCCTACTTCCCTAATTACATTAATTTGTTATTAGCCTAGTCTGGGTAATTATCTTTGACCAGGGCTTGCGACAGGCCCGATCAAATTTTGGCGCCGTTGCCAGGGAGCACGGTTTAGTTTTCCTCTTTTTGTGATTTTTCTTGCAATTAGTTTTGTCTAGTCTTTAGGAATCCAAATTCCTTTAGATCTCTCTTGATTTCTCGTCTTAGTTTTTCCATCTTATGCCCAGATCTTCTAGACTAGGGACCCCTATCTCATTAGATCCCGACCTAGAAAGAACTCTGCGTAGGAGACAAGAACTATTTAACGAAATCTCAAAAGATTCAGATACTTCAAGTTTAGACCGTATTCGTGAAAATTACTCGGATACCCTATCTAACCTTGAAGGAGAAGAAGATCCATTCTCATATCCAATCACAAAAACCACCCAATCTTCAATTAGCATTCCATCTTCACCTTCACATTAGAAAATGGTTCGACTTTCAGACCATTCCAAACCCACCGCAGAAACACTTCCAAGGGGTATTGCTACACCCCAAATCACAGCCAGAAACTTCGAAATAAAACCTGCCTTCATTAACCTTATAGAAAGAAGCCAATTTAGTGGCAATGCCACATAAGATCCCAACCTTCACATTCAAAACTTCTGTGACTATTGCTCCACTATTAGACAAACTGGAGTAACCCAAGGGAGGATTAGAGAGATGCTCTTCTCATTCTCTTTGAGGGGTAAGGCAAAGTTGTGGATACATAGCCTTGATAAGGTTACATTAGGGATCACCGATTGGGATAGTTTAGCTCTTGCCTTCTACCAAAAGTACTTTCCTCCAGAAAAGACCGCTTTGTTAAGAAGTCAAATCACTGGTTTCCGACAAGGGGGTGATGAGAGACTATATGAAGCTTGGGAGAGGTACAAGGACTTGCAAAGAGAGTGTCCTCATCATGGGTTAGATCCATGGCTCCTTGCCATCACATTCTATAATGGGTGTTATATAGAGTTTCGTCGTATCCCGGATTCTTCTAACAATGGAAGATTCGACCAAATTAATGTGGAAATTGCTCACACTACCATTGAATCCATGGCAATTCACGATTCTCAATATGGAAATTCTCGCTCCATACCATTGAAATCTAAGCAAGAGGACCCCACTTTGGCACTTTTACAAGCTCAAGTAGCCCTTCTCACACAAAAGCTAGAACAATTTCAATCCTCTACATTTCAACAGAGTGACAATGGTGTAAGTAAACTTGAAGCCATGATGCTACAATTGGCTCAAAGGCAAGACACCATAATAGCTCAATTCCAAGAGAGCGATCAAGCTAAGGATGCCGCCATCAAATTATTGGAAGCTAAAATTTCCCAATATGCCTCTTCTAATACCAACCAAAAGCAAGGGCAGCTGCCTTCACAATGTTTCCAACCTCACGAAACTGTAAATGCCATTTCCTCGAGAAGTGGTAAGCATTATGATGGGCCTTCCACTGCTATGGATGAGGAGGTGGTAGCAAAAGGGGCTAAGCTTGGAGGAGGTGTCAAGAAGATGGCTAATGATAAGCCCATGGTTGTTGATGTTGAAGATGAGGTGCCCATGTCAAAGAGGAAAGAGCCTAAGATTCCTATTGAGATCAAAGTCCCATTTCCCCAAAGATTAGCCAAGCACAAGGAGGAGGCAAATTATGGTAAGTTCATTGACGTCGTCAAGAATTTAAAGGTAGCAGTCCCTTTCATTGAATTGCTTTCCCAAGTTCCTTCTTATGCCAAGTTTATGAAGGAAGTCCTCAAAAAGAAGAGATCCTTCAATGAGATTAAGATCGTAGCTTTCACTTAAGAGTGTAGTGCACTCTTGCAAAATAAGTCTCCACCAAACCTTAAGGACCCTGGTAGTTACTCCATCCCTTGCACTATAGGCACGTATACCATTGATAAGGCCCTTTCCGACCTAGGTGCTAGTATAAGTGTCATGCCCTTTTCTATGTTTGAAAAACTTAACATGGGTGCTTTGAAATGCACTAATATTACTTTGCAAATGGCGGACCGTTCTCTAAAACAACCTATGGGTGTTTTAGAAGATGTGCCCGTAAAAGTTGGTAAGTTTTTAATTCCCGTTGACTTTCTAGTACTTGACATGGCCGAGGACTCTCAAATCCCAATCATTTTAGGAAGACCCTTTTTGCACACCGCTGGTGCAGTTTTTGATGTCAAGAATGGGAAGTTGACATTGGAGGTAGGAGATGACAAGGTGACCTTTAGTAAAAATTCCACCGTTAGGAGTCCCGTGTTAGAAGACTCATGTTATGTGCTTGATGTTGATGACTCTTCTATTGATTCTTCTATGCCTCGATCCTTACTGACGGATCCGTTGGAGGCACATGTTAGTGTTGATTCTCTTGGAGGTGAGCATACTAAAAGCACTACTGCTAAAAGTGCTAGAAGGGGCTATTCTCGGAAAAGCTTGGCATGGATGGAGAATGTAAGGAACGCTATGATGATGAGCTCGGATGATAGTGAGCTTAGAGATAAAGGATGATCAAAGAAAGAAATGGAGTCTAGCAAGACTTTTAAATTGCGCTTCTCGGGAGGCAACCCGTGTTCCTTTTCTTTTTGAATTTTTATTTTTGTATTCCCTTTTTCTTTGTTATGATTTATTTTGCAGATGAAAGAGTTTTTGAAGAAAATCTATAAAGACCTTTCTTGTCAAGTCCAAAAGACTAGCTTGCGGGAGTCCGCGATGACTAGTAAGCTTCACTCTTCTTTCATTTTTCCTTTTTCCCCCTTTTCCCCATTAAGCATTTCATTGCATATTTTGTATTTGTGCTCACATTGAGGACAATGTGATGTTTAGCTTGGGGGAGGGATTGCATTTTCCCATTTTGCATTTTAGTTGATCATTTTTTCAAATTTTTGATTAAGAGAAAAATTTAAAAATAAAAAAAAAATAAAAAAATTTGAACATCATTGATTGTTTTTCGTGCTTTGCTTGCTTGTTTACTATGCTTTCATGTTACATTTCCCAATCTTAGAGTTTTCAAAAGCATAATGGTTCAACATTTATTGAATTTTGCATACATGGGAAAGTCTTGTACACATTAAGCATGGAATGAATCTATAGACGAGTACGCTTGATCTTGACATTTGGCAAGTTACATATATTGTAAGTTAGAACCTCCTTAGACTGTTACATCTATACCCAGTCTCATTTAGGTGTGAGTTGTTTTCCTTGTGATGTGTCTCATGTCAAAACGCATAAGTATGGTTCTCAATTCATTCCTATAAGCATTGCATTCATGATTCACAAAGATTTGAAGCCTTTTTCACTTTAAATTACCCCTCAAAATTAGCCACTTCGTACAAATATTTCACAAGATAATAGCTACGCATAAAAAAACTGCCTACCTTTTGAGCTAGTAGCTAGACTATGGTGTATGGGTGCTCTTTTGAGAAGATTTGTTCTTTTATGTCAAAGTGAATTAGGGAGAACCAAAATGTTCAAGAAGTGATGTTATGTTCAGAAAAAAAAATGTAAAGAAGAAAAAATGAAATAGAAAAAAAAAGAGGAAAAAAAAAAGAAGGAAGAAATAAAAGAAGAAGTTGTGAGTATCTCCTAAGAAATGTCAAGTTAATATTCAGAAGGAGTTTACCCTTGTGTTTCGTGTGCAATAAGCCAATTTGTTGCTTTTGGCTTCGTTATCCGTCTTCTGGGAAATTGATCAAAAGTTTGGATTGAGTATCCATTTATCATTGGTTAGTTGCTAGCTCGTTTAAAACTTCACAGTAACCATAATTGTTTGTCCACCTTTCACCCATTTCCCAAAGCCTTCTTCCTATTCTTCCGGCTTCTTTTCTGTGTGCATTGTGATCTTTGACTTGTAATTTGAATTGTTTACCATATTAGATTGCGGACACATTTTCATGAGTTGTAGATAGGTGAGTGTCTCAAAAACATTTACACATAAAGAAATCACCTTTTACATACAATGAGTGTTCGAGTGTGCCGTGAAAGTCCACCTGTCAAAAGATCATGCAAGAGCCGAAAATCTATAGTGAAATTCTTTGTGCTACGCCGTTATGTAAATCTCAGCCATGTTTATGTGTCAATCTTGCCCACGTTGTTTTTGGGTTATGATTCATTATGTTTCCAAAAGCTTTATGTTGTGATTTGTTTCTTGATCGTGTAGTAACCAATGCTCGCAACCCTTGTCTTGGTTATGTTTGTAGTTCTTGCTTGAGGACAAGCAAGGGTTTAGCTTGGGGGAGTTTGATAAGTGAATATTTGTATGATTTTAATCCTCAATTTAGATCGGTTTTGTATGTCATGTGTGCTTTGTTAAGCCATTTTATGAGCTAATGTCGTCTTCTAGGCGAATTCCATGTTTAAACCTGTTTTGTAGGGAAAGTGACGTTTCTACGCCCTTTTTCTATATTTCCGAGCATTTGCCTAGAACCCGACAATTTGTGAAGCAAGCTTGACCAAGTCAAAGGCACTCCAAGAAGGTTCACTAATAAAAAAGGAAGAAGAAGTAAAGACGATCTCGCAGTTGTCAAAAGATCGATCTAATAAGCGAAGCAATCGACCTTCTACCTCAAATCCTATCATCAAACCCGACTCAAAAGGTCAATGGGGATAATGAAAGTCTTAGATTCAATTTAAATACCGTTGTAATCATTTTATTTCATTAGATCGCTGATTTAGAATTGTTATTATCATCTTATAATATCAAAAATCAATAAACATGTCTAGCCTAGTTTTAATTGTTAAAATCAATTTAAATCTAAATACTATTATGAGTGAGTAGTCACCTTTCTAGGGTGTAGGGTAGCCATGTTAGGTTAATTAAAAGATGAAAATTGGATAAAGAAATTGTGCCTTTAAAACGTTGTGTCTATGCATGTTTGGATTGTAACGATAGTTAACGATTTCTGGCCAAAATCATTGACTAAAATGGAATTCTTTTCCAAGGTAGAAATACGTGAATAGAATATAGACAAAGCATGACATGGTAGATTAGACCTAGTAAATTGCCTAAAAGCCTTGACCGGGTTTGTCGCAGTCCCGATACAAAAATAATTACCCACA
>JAIUZE010036904.1:0-12673 GCA_022085475.1 Heliosperma pusillum | reverse complement strand
GTTTTTCCCGTGACTGTTTTATTATATGGTTGGTGTCGTGTTGACTAAGTACCCATAGAGAATTATGAGATATGGCGTCTTGACCATTCTAATTCTAAATGAGTAGCTTGGACCATGACATTGATAGGCCCTACTATCTTTAACGAGTATATAGTTCATGGTTAATAGCTTTTGTGTCACGGCTTGGGGGGTTTATCTCCAAGCTGGGGCATGGCTGCCTAATTGCTTCCACTTTGGGAATGGAGCCAGCTTAAGTACTAGCCAACTCTGCTTAGGGGGTCGCCTAGTAGAGATTCTCATGTACTTTTGGTCATGAGACAGGGAATGGGTTAGCTGTTGTCTCTAGGTCTGATCAGTCTAGGACTAGTATGTTTTCCTACCTTGTGGTATAGCCTCGAGTTACAGAAGTCTTCTATTGACTGTCCTAGGAACTTATGCCTGTTTGTAGACGTATTGGTCTTTCATGTTTGTATGATTCTATGAGTTCTAGAAGGTGAGATGCAAGCCGGCTAGGATTGATAGAGTTTGGATTACCGATGGTTAACTGATTCACATGATTACGTGTTGATTAGGGTTTGAGTGTATCAGGGCCATGTTTCCTTCTATATGAACCTCGGACTAAGCATACCAGCTTCACCCTACCTCGAGTCATAAGTTTTATTATCGGTTTCACATGATAGCTTTCACATGTGGTTATTTGTTAGTTATCTGTTTTCATAACATGAAAAGCATATCATATATGTTTAAGTTTTGTATTTTCCATATACATCGCTTTTATGTTATTCATGTTTCATTAAACTCGACATTTCGTGGCTGGGAGGACTCGGAGTTACTCCCCACTGACTGTGGCTTCCGTGTTTATATTTAATGCGGTCGAACAGGTGGTGAATGCATACATTGGGTACATTGACGAGCTAGCGAGCGAAGTATTACCTTGGACCTATATTCGGTTCTTAGATTGTCTATTATTATACACTCTTTCATTTCCGTATTTATACGGGAGATATGTCTCCCGTCTTGTATATTTCTTTTGTAGAATATTATTCCGTATTGTAATGACCCTTTTTATTTCAGACACCTTCATTATGTATTTTAATAATTTTTTTTCTTTCCGCAAATTTGAGGGTGTCACAGTTGGAGTAAGTGTCCTACACAACAGTGCATTTATATAATAAATCTCATTTGGAATATACGTGGCATGATTAGTATATTTTGATACTCCACGTCAGTTGATTAACGTAAATCGAACGCTCAGCTGACTAGAGTTTGACGTTATTGTCGTATGACGGCGGTGATCAACTGATCCCTTTAGGTCACACCTATAGGATGAGACCCAAATAGAATACTATATTATTTGTATACGATACAGTTTGATTAGGGCATTACATATATTTGATATGTACGTTTAGTTACGAGAGTTATTTATTGAAAATTGAGTTAGGAACTCATTCCACTTAAGTTTATTAGTCAATTATACGATAACTGGTTGAATAAATTTTACGTCGTATTTTAATACGATTAAATAAGATATAATTTAGTGCTTAATCGTTAATTCATTAAATTAGTTGAGGTTATGCATATATTTTGAGGTAGAGGTAATTAGTTAATTATATTTACAAAGAGTTGTAAAATAAATTAACGGAACGTTGTGGGATCCATTATATATTGATATAATGGTAAAATATTACTTAAAAGTTAAGTATATATTATTTATTAATTTGTGTCATATAATTGTTATATGATCAAATTAACACTTAATTATATAAGATAATTAAGCATATGATTATAAGTATTTGTGGGACAAATATCAAAAATCAAAATGGACTACATTTCACCATGTGGACCGAAATTGTAGTGGAAAAACACAATGATGATTGTTCATTTCTTGTATCACACTACACTACCTATTTGCATGAGAATAAAAATAAGCAAAATAAAGCTCATTTTCACTACAACAAAAAAGGCATTTTGCGACGGATTTGTTGCGACGGAATTCAAATCCGTCACAAAATTGACTTTGCGACGGAATTTTTGGTGTTTTGCAACCACATCGGAAAAAAACAGCACATTTCTTATGTTTATATAGAATATGTAACTTACATTGAATATGTAACTTATGAATTGACGCGGAAAAACATGCGGTAAAAAAAATCGCGCGAGATGAATACTTGCTCGAAATGATAAAATGAAAGCAAAAAAAAAAATTTAAAAATAGGGTTTGCGACGGAATTTCCGTCGCAGAATGTACCTTTTGCGACGAAAATTTGCGACGCAGTATTTGTGACGGAAATTCCGTCGCAAATGCCAATTTGCGACGGAATCGTCCGTCGCTATGAGTATTTTTTTTGTAGTGTTTGGAGCTTGTGATCCGGCCATAAGTGCCATTAATAGAACAATTGTTGTTCAATTTCATTCACTTCATTTTTCATGCTTATTTCTTACTTTTAAAACTCACATGCAAACTAATATTCATACCATATTACTAGTGTAGTAATACAATAATATTAGTAGTATAATGTCTTACTTATTATCTAGTTAATAATAAGTTAGATTATTTGGGTTGATTCTTGGGTGCAACAAGAAGGAGACCTTCTACTTTGGAGGTTGTTTTATGGAGGATAATCCATTAATTTCATGCTCAAGAACAATAAGAAGAAGTTCTTATTGTGCCCATATTGAACCGAAAATTCCTAATGTAAGGATATTTTTTCGTCTTATCTTTTATTTTATGCTTTTACATTTGCATGCATGATAACTAGATCCTTAATCATTAAGTTAAGGTAATTTAATGAACTAATTAGAGGAGTCAATTGGAGGTCTAGGACTTTCATTTAGTTCATCATCGCTTAAATCACACTCCCCTCTCGAAATTGTTTTTAGTGACTTATGGACCTCTGCGGTTTTTTCGTATGACTCTTACAAGTACTAAGTGATTTTTGTAGATCACTTTACAAAATTTACATGGTTATTCCCTTTAAAGAAAAAATCCGACACACACTCCATATTCCTCCAATTTAAAGCAACTGTTGAAAAGTAATTTTCCCGACCCATTGTCACTTTTTATTCCGATAATGGTGGCGAATTTGAGAAACTTAAACCTGACTTTTCTAAATTTGGTATCCAACACTTAACATCTCCGCCCCACACTCCCGAGCATAACGGTTTTGCAGAAAGACGACATCGCCATATAGTAGACACATGTCTTGCGCTCCTCCATCATGCCTCTATGCCTTTGGAATATTGGCCCCATGTCTTTCATACCGCTGTCTACCTAATAAATCGTATGCCCACTTCTACTCTTAATAATGTCTCTCCTTACTACTGTCTCTTTAAGTCTCACCCAAAATACAACAATTTTCATAACTTTGGTAGTCTATGTTTTCCGTGGCTTAGACCCTACTCCACACACAAAATGGACCCCGTTCCATCCCCTGTGTCTTTATCGGCTATGCCCCACATCAACATGCCTATCACTGCCTTGATCAAACCACCAACCGGACCTAAAGATCTCGTCATGTTCGCTTTGTCGATATGGATTATCCATTTCACAAACTAACCCAACCCCGACCCACCCTTCCTACCTCAGTCGACTGGTGCCCTGTCACCATCCCCTTGATTCATCAACTCATTACCCCTCCTATTCCTACCGAGACCGAGCCCTCCCCCACACCCACCTCCGCCTCTCCCCCTACCCAGCCTACCTCGCCCACCACATCGGCTAACCCTCCCTTGCCTTCCCCATCACCACCACCACCTCCCTCACCTCCTCCTCTCACTCACCATCACAGCACCCGTGCCTCTCACAACATCTACACACCTATTAACAAACTAAACCTCTCGGCCCACCTTAGCCCCATTGAACCCAAAACCACAAAACAAGCACTCCTCAACCCCCTTTGGCGCGCTGCCATGGAGGAAAAATTCACTGCCCTACAAAAGAATGGTACGTGGGAACTTGTACCACCTGCTACCTCACAAAACATTGTCGGTTGTAAATGGGTCTACCGCACCAAATACAATCCCGATGGCACCATACACAAACACAAAGCCCGTCTCGTTGCTAAGGGATTTCACCAACTCTCTGGTCTTGACTATAACGAAACCTTCAGCCCGGTTATTAAACCCGCCACGGTCCGATTGTTGCTTAGTCTTGTCGTTACCAATGGTTGGCCTCTTAGACAGCTTGACGTTAATGATGCGTTTCTACAAGGTACTCTTACTTATGAGGTTTACATGGCCCAACCCGCTGGCTTTGTTGATCCAGCTCAACCGACCCATGTTTGTCGACTTCGGAAAGCTCTTTATGGGCTAAAACAGGCGCCCCGCGCATGGTATAATGAGCTACGCTCTTTCCTTCTCCAACATGGGATCTCGAACTCCGCCTCTGATACATCATTATTTGTTTCTCATGCATCCTTCACTTTATTTGTTTTGGTGTACGTTGATGACATTATCATTACAGGTTCCTGTCCCAAGTAAGTTGCGTCCTTTATTTCCTCTCTCGCTAACCATTTTTCCTTAAAGGACCTTGGCAACCTCTCCTATTTCTTAGGTGTTGAAGTGCAACCATGTAGCTCGGGTCTATTTCTCAACCGACGGAAGTATACAACTGACTTACTTAGCCGTGCCAACATGCTCTATGCCAAGTCGGCCTCTACCCCCATGGACTCCACCGTGAAGCTTAATCTTCGTGATGGAGCCCCTCATGGTAATCCGACTTAGTATCGTGCCCTCCTCGGTGGTCTCCAGTATCTCTCGTTGACACGACCCGACATTGCTTTCTCTGTGAACAAACTGTCCCAATTTATGCATCAGCTGACCACTAACCGTTGGAATGCCCTCAAACGCCTCCAACGCTACCTAGCCGGGACCATTGCTCACGGCATCACCATCTTTTGCGACTCTCCGTTGTCCCTCCATGCTTACTCTGACTGGGGTGGCAACAAAGATGATCTCACCTCCACCGGTGCCTACATTGTCTATCTTGGTCGCAACCCCATCTCGTGGAGCTCCAAGAAACAACGGACTGTCGCTCGCTCATCAACTTAAGCCGAATACAGGTCGGTTGCCAATGCTAGTGCTGAACTCACGTGGCTTACCCATCTCCTTCGTGAACTTCGTGTTACACTTCCTGCTCCTCCGACGGTTTACTGTGACAACCTTGGTGCCGCCAGCCTCAGTGCTAATCCCGTGTTTCACTCTAGGATGAAGCATGTCGCGCTGGATTACCATTTTATTCGCGAGAAGGTTTAATCCGGCTCCATCCGAGTTGTTCCTATTGCAAATGATGACCAACTCGTTGATGCCCTAACCAAACCTCTTCCCAAGCCTCGGTTTACCATGCTCATGTCCAAGATTGGTCTCTCTGACCGGCCGTCCATCTTGCGGGGGGATGTTGAGATTAATTAGTTACCACCTCTAATTATTCTCACAATATTTTGTTTACCTAATTGTAGATATCTTCTCCTATTATTGTGTGAATACAATCCTTGTAATCTAGGTAACTATGCTCAATGTAATTATGTAAACACTAATCTTGTAACCCTAATATTCATTCAAATATACAATTAATATTTCCTACAGTGATGACATTCGAGCCCAACTTCAAGTTTACGTTGCAAACTCTCCAATAATTGCCGCTTGGCGTCTTCATGGTCAAGTAACATAGAGCCGTACGCAAAAGACCATTTTAGTACCCGTCTACACTCGACAATTAATTTCCAAAATTGTACAACAAACTCCAGTTGGGTTATTATTGGTTCGGGTAATAATTTGATATTTTGCGATTTTTTCAAGTGTCCCTTAGCACTTTGCAATAATATGTTGTTCTTTGTCCACCCTTGATAATATATTGGTTTGTTAAGTAACATAACTGTTGCTTCTTGGTGTCTTCATTGTTATTGTTGCAGGGATAGAAGTGGTCTCTTAGGTCAACTAGACACTTCCAGCAAAATCGATGCCTGCAAAATTATGTAAATAAAAATAATAATATTAGAAACAAGTTTTCTTTAATAAGACGGTCTTACACTAAATTACCGACTTAAAGTTAAAGGCTTAGGATAAGTCAATGATTGTTGCACCAAAAAGTTCTTCTAGCAGGTTTGCTGAACGACCTTTCGTCTTAATCATTTGTTTCCTTTTAATTAAAAAAACCCCTGGTAAAGAATGAAGAGCAAAACAGAAGTTTTACCAGCAAAGTACACCGCATGTCATGTGATTACAAGTTTACAACCATTGACCTTTTTTATAGGCCTTTTACACTTGGGACAAGGCTTAGTATGAGTCCGAATCCAATTGGTACACACGTCCTCCGTTTCCAATGTCATCTTTGCGACGCAGTTAGCCACATCCTTACATTCCACCGGTCGATGTGGTTCTTCACCGCAATTCCAACAAAAGCAATGCGAACAATCACACTCAATGTTATAATACCCTCCGGTGTGTTCAAACTCGATTGCTCGGTCACACCCTTGTCCGGGACACCATTTGACACTCTCCTTATCTTCCACATAAGACCTCATCAAATAATTATAGTATTTTCGTTTATCGTCTTTAGAGACTAAACGAATAATGCTTCGCCCTATAGCTGCATGGCAGGTCGGGTCAGGGCATCTTAATGATAGACACCCTGACCCGTCATTGTTGATTGACGTACTCATATAATTTCTCCAACAATTTTTACAATAATAATGCTTGTCACACCTAGCGGACATTACCTTATCGACTGATAAATTCTCGTCAAAACAAATTCCACAATTGGTAACATCATTATTTTTTAATAATTTCGATTTTTCAACAAACAATCCAGTCTCATTACGAACGGATTCTTCATTGTGGAGCCAATGATCAATCAACCGAGACGTATTCCACTTGTAATGACATAAAAGAACGCTAGCTTCGTAATTTGACACCGAAAGAACAGAGCTAACATGTGAGATATGTTCCCTTCGACAATTCTGAATGTCGGACACGTTCAAAACAATGTAGCGTCATTTTGATGAAATGGTGACGGATAAGTGGCCACCGGAACGCTCTTGCACCCGATCCCATTGATGACGGAGCGTTAAAAATGAAGTGTATATGATAGATGAACCATCTCAACCAAAACCTTAAGGAGGGGATGGTATGATAATCAAATAATAATAAGTTTTTATGCGACTTAATCTTATAATGAATAGAATTTTATAATAAATGTGTTAAGATTTACAAGATAAAATTCAAGTTGAAATCGTTCTATATTATCAGATTTATCACAATATATGTTGAACAATTTAGTTGATGATGATAAGCTCATTCTTTACTATTGACTAATGTACTTTAGCTAGACTTGGAGTCTGACCGGACTGGAAGTGCTCGAGAAAGAAGCATGAAGATTAGACCTCTCAAAATAGGACACGACGAACACCCGGCCCGACCGACCCGATTTTTAGGTTAAAGTCCCGTAAATCTTGACCCGGGCCCCAAATGACCTATTTATTTTAGGGTAAAATCAGACCCGGCCCGTTCGGCTTGGAATGACCTGTTATTTTTTTTTTTTTTAAATTTAAAAATTAAATTAATTTTAATAAATGTTATAATATAAGTACGATAAATAATGAATATAATCATATTATTAATATCAAATAGAGTACGGTTTAATTTTTTTTTAAAAAGTACGTTTTTTCAGTTGAAAAATGATAAAATACAAGTTGTTATAAACTTTTTTTACCCGTATTCTGATTATAACCCGACCCGAGACCTATATGACTCAACCTGACCCGTATTCAGACCCGACCTGTTACGCGGCTTACCCGACCCGTTTTACAGGTTTAATGAAGATAGCATGGATTCGTAATCCTTAAGTTAGCAAATTTAAAGATGATAATGTTGAGCATAACTCAATTTAGCCTGGTTCGAACATCCCCAAAGACTGTTCACTCCAAAACAGTTCATAAAAACATGACTGGAACTTTTTTTAAACATCATTCGTAAAGATATTTTCAAATGGGTACTTTATGAAAAACTTTTGGACAGAACATTCTAGCAAAAAAAACGTTCTTATTTGTGAAAAAGATATTTGGAAAATAAAGTCTTGGAAGTTATATTTATTAGAATTGTAGTGGGTCGGTCTATTTCTACTTACTATTTAAATTTTATATGAAATACAATAATTGCGCAATGACATGTATAAGTCAAACATTTATGACATATCTTAAAATTATAATGAGAGATAAAATTTATCACCACATTATGAGACACATTCACAACTTTTGTTGTTAATAGTTTTACTCACGACATCACATGTTAATGCTATTACTTACTATTGTTAATTTTATACATTCGTTATTCCGCCGTCATTATAATTACTTTCGCTACTTCCGCATTTAATACTAGTAATTTCACGACTTTGGTTGTTGCTACTATTATTTTCACTACTCCCGCGATAATTATTGTTACTTTTACTAATAAAACAGTCACACATGAGAATGTTGCTACATGCAATAATTATGTTAAATAAATATTAAAAATTAGATTATAATCATTTAAACACTAATTAAAATACAAATTTAAAGAATTATAAAATATTGTATCTTTTGTGAATCTTAATTTATTTACCTCATATAGTTTCCAAACTCAGCCTTCTTATGTTATATTGATTGATATGCTAAACAATTTACAACATATTCATCTAAACTTTATTGTATATGAATTTATATATATTTATCTCATCTCATTACTGGCTCTTGGTTTTAAGATTATATACATACTAGGTTTGGTGCCCACCTCCGCCTGAGCTACCTTTATTTACCATTTAATTTATCTTTTTGAAACATAATTACATAATTGCGTTAGACCTGACTAATTCATATATTTACCATTTATAATATATTTTTCTATGATATAGATGTAAAATTTATCAAACAAATTATGAGACAAATTCACCACTCTTGTTGTTAATAAAATCACTTACACTACATCTCATGTTAATACTATTACTAGTATAGATCCTGCACAAATGCACGGTTTTTAGATGGTAATATTAGAGAATGTAACAATAACACCATACGTATAACTCCATTTAAACTCTAATTATAAAATTATTATTAGTAATGTTATTATTAGTAATGTTTTATATTAAGGGGTATAAAAGAGAAGGTTCATAAACACTTTTACTTCAAATAAAAGTGTCGTTTTTTATTGAAACACTATATTGTTAACTTTATTTTGAAACATATTGTTGTCACATCATTATATTCACTAATGACGCTATATAAACGTGAAGTAATGACTTGGTAATACAATTACATAAGATATGTCACTACAAAAAAAAATCTGAATAGCGACGGAAAATTCCGTCGCAAATACCCTTAAATCCGTCGCTAAAAGGCATTTGCGACGGAATTTCCGTCACAAGCACTCCGTCGCAAATTTTCGTCGCAAAAGCTAGATTCTGCGACGGAAATTCCGTCGCAAAAATTTGCGACGGAATTTCCGTCGCAAATTCCGTCGCAAAACACTATTCATAAAAAAAAAAAAATTTTTTTTTTTTTTTTTTTCATTTTATCTTTTCGCGCGTGAATTTATCTCGCGCGATTTTTTTAACCGCATGTTTTTCCGCTTCAATTCATAAGTCACATATTCAATGTAAGAAGTAAAGGATTCTATATAAACATAAGAAATGTGCTGTTTTTTTCCGATGTGGGATGGATTTGCGACGGAATTTTCCGTCGCAAAATCCGTCGCAAATACTATTCACAAAAAAAAAATTTTTTTTTTTTTTTTTTTTTTTTTTCATTTTATCATTTCGCGGGTGAATTTATGTTGCGACGGAATTTCCGTCGCAAAATCCGTCGCAAAATGATGTATTGCGACGGAATGCAATCCGTCGCAAAACATCCGTCGCAAAACATCAAAAATTCCGTCGCAAAGTCAATTTTGCGACGGATTTGAATTCCGTCGCAACAAATCCGTCGCAAAATGCCTTTTTTGTTGTAGTGTGTGTTGTAATAATAAATATACTTTTGCACGGTATATGTAGATTCTTATTTTTTAAGTTGTATATTATTTATAAATATTCAACTGATTTTTCGCATTTTGCATCGTTGTATATTGATTTGTGAAGAAGAAAATTAAATCGAGAAAGTAAAAAGAGAGTTGACTTTGTTATGAAATGTGTATTTTAGTTTTTTTTTTTTTGTAACGAATGATATTATTTTTGTGATTTTTTTCTCAAATTATATTCACTGCAAGTTTTTTTTGTCACGAAACTAATAATAATAGTGTAGAGTGTTTATAACTATTTATAATGGTTTGCAATCAATTTGTATGAATTGATATATAATAGGCATTTATTACCAATAGTATAATTTCCTTATTTAAATCTAGCATTTTGGAGGGAAAATTTCAAGGAGGCTTAATCTTTTAGTATAAGGGGGATTACTTTGACTACTCGCTAGGTTACTATTATTACTTTGAATACTCCCGCTATTTTTCTATGATATACATGTAAAACTTATCAACCAAATTATAACACACAACATACACTACTCCCCTGGTTAATATTATAACTTTAATTGCATCTCATGTTGATACTATTATTTCACTACTCTCGCGGCTACTTCCGTTAATATTACTCTTAAAGTTAATATTTTCCGTTAATTTAATCAACTTAATATACTTAAATAATAAATAAACTTTTTTTAAATAGATTAGTTACCTAATTGTTCATACTATGTAATTAAAGGTGAACTATTATAATCTACTTATTTTTATTAAAGTTACCTACTTAATTTCCGAAATTTAAATGACTCTTATTTTTATAGTTTCCAAAACTGATCAACCTATATTATATTTATTATATGTTAATAATTAATATCTTTATACACCAAAACTATATATTACAACTCAACCTATATTATATTTATTATATTCTAATAATTAACATCTTTATACATCGAAACTTTATACTACACGAAATTTTATAAATTTATGTCATTTCAATATTGTCTCTTGGTTTCTGGATTATATATAAAGTATATAGTGTAGATTATTGATTGATTGATAGGTCAAAATATATTTTTGACTTGAAAAGATTTGATTTTATAGGTATCCTTAAAACATCCTCTTGCTTTATTTTAGGTGTCGTTTGGTTGCCCGTTGGAATACAATTCCACCGGAATATTGAATTCATGGGAATTAAACTCTCACATGAAATTCAGGTGATTTTTGAAAATTTGTTTGGTTGCCTATTAGGGAATTCAATTACACAGGAGTTTGCAATTACCTAGGGGGGCTAGGTAGTTCAACTCTTCCATTGTGGAGGAGATGGAAACTCCTGGGAAATTAAACTCCTACATGTTGTCGGAGAATGGACAACCAAACAAGTTCCTATTTTGTAATTCATGGGATTTTTAAACTTCCATGATTTACAAGGGGTAACCAAACGACACCTTAGTATATAATGTTAGCAGTATTCCTCCTATAATTAAATAAGAGGCTCAAGCTAGTATGTGACAGTTCCAAAAAGATCCGACCTAATTTCATCTGATTTGACACATTTGCCATATGCCCAATGCCTCTTTAGGTAGCATTGACACTTTTCGTAACCATTGTATCTGTGTTAGGTTTCGAGTAAGACAACGACACTCGTGGAACACACGTCAAAATGTGTCTGACACGTGTCCATAGTATTTGGACACGTCTTGCACAAAAAACATTGTTGAACTTAAGGTGAATTAGTTTGTTTTATGGTTGAGCTTAGTGGGGAAATGAGTTGTAATTGGGGTGAATGATGTTCGTTAAGACGAGTAATAAAATATTGAAACATATTGATTAGAAGACGAGTTTGCATGAGAAATGAGAATAAGTTATAATTAAAGTCAAGTTTTATATTCGCTTATTTGAATTTAATATCAAATAAATTTTACAAAAATAAAATCATACATTTACAACTATAAAGTATAAAAATATATATATATTTATTAAATTCAAATAACGTGTGTAGGACTGTAGGCACTAAAATTTTATTAAGTGTCGAAAAATAAAAGAAATTAATTATTTTGAGTTAATAATAAATCTTTTACCCAATTTAATTATTTTATCCCTTTTATGTTAATTTTGGGTCATTCTGAGTTATTCGGAACCAAATAAAAGTCAAATTAGGTTAAATGCGCAAATAAGCCAAAAAAAATGGGCCTCCGACAATAAACCCTAGAAAACCGAACTTTCTCTACAAATAGAGGGAAGTTCATTAAAATTGTTGGAAGAAGAAGAAGAGCAAACTCTCTGAAATTCAAGTGAAATTCATCGTAAGTAGTTAACAAGCACAAAACATTCGTGGCGCTTGCGCAAGAAAACTTAAATACTCAAACTTAAATATTCAAACATTCAAGAGATATTCAAGACGTTTGACCATCTCAAGAATACAAGTGAACATCGCGCGTAGAGTGCGTGCATACACCCTCTATACGCACACCCAATACAAACGCACGCGCCTCTTTTTGTGGATCGCACACACGTATCTTGTTTGTTTAGTTAAAATCAGAGTATCACTAGAGATTGTAATGAACTTTTCTGATATTAATAAAAATCCATTTTGTTTCCCTGTTTTGTATTTCAGGTATCACAATACGAAACTTGTCGTTACAACGAGTATTCAAAGTTTGATGAAAACCCGTGTCGGTTTCGCGTGTGT